>JAOEHI010008644.1:0-34313 GCA_025447815.1 Percopsis transmontana | reverse complement strand
ATAATAATAAATATAATATTTTCGACCCGTGGGCCATGGTTAACTTTATTGCAAGGTTGACTGAAAATCACTGAAACCACTGAATGTCAATTGTCTCCCTACCTATATATTCTACAATATATAATATAGGGTCTGGGAGTTGGACTCCAAGCCAGAAGGTCGTGGGTTCGAGCCCCAGAGTGGTCCTACCTGTAAGCATCCTTGAGCAAGATGCCTGACCCCAATAAAATAAAAACATAGCGAACACAAAAACAAACCCATACTGCTGTTGCTAAGATTGGTAGATGGAGCACAGCACGGTGTTCAAACACAGTTTTAATATTTGAAACAGTTATGCTAATGTCGGGAATTTTAACATGGTAACCGTTCCATCCCTGATATATATACAATCTGACATTTTCATCTGCAATGGCCGACCTTTCAACCCAATTTTAAGAGAATTTGTCGTCCATTTCCTGAGCCATTCCATTAGCACATACACAAACCGAGGTTAAAACACCAGATTTTTGGAGGAAGAGGAAGACATGTTTACATCTCCAACAACTTTTTTTGTTCTTTAATAAGCACCTCCTCTCTATCTGGCCCTCCTCTGATCTCCCTCCTTCTTGTTTTTAGTTGTCTTTTTAATTTAACTCTGTATAGGATAATATTTGATAAACTGGCAGCCCATCGGGTCCCAACATACAACTGAACTCTGTTTTTAAAAATCACGTTATTTAGATTTTAGTGTAGATGCCTTGAACGATTATTGATCTGTGCAGGCGCTCTTTCTTAAGTTGTTGCACTGTACATTTGTGCTCTAGCACCCTCGCTTAGCCCAAGCCGGGTGAATGTTGTTCTTAGTTGCAGAAAATCACTTAGGGTGTAGACCATGGTTACCATATGACTCTTCTCTCAATAAATTACATCACTTCCTCTGTGACAGGATTTTAATTTGTGTAAGCAACTAATATTATATAGTAATATAGAGTTAATTATAGTGTAATTATAGTTAATTGCACCATTTGATGTACACGCGTATGGCAATTGTGTTTACTGTACAGTATTTCTATCGCCGAACAGTTTGTTTTCACACACACTGATGAAGGTCAGAGGACTGGAAAATCGCAGTTGATACACAATGCACAATAGAATACTGTCTGAGAGTTGGACTTTTTCTTACAAGGTTTGTACCTATTACCAAGTGATGTGCAGCAAGAATCTTCTTCAACAATGTTTTTCCCAACTTGTATGTTTGGGGCTTGGAATTCCAACACTAATAGCAAGTTAATATTTTACCATAAAAATAATACCTTTGACGTCTTATCTTTGTGTCTGTAATATATGTTCTTTGGTGAGCTTGCAGGATTCAGTTTTTAGTCACAAACAGTTGTCTGCCATTGGGAAATGGTCAATAAAACTGAGCCAAGGACACATGTCCTTGCTCAAGGACACATGGAAGGTAGTTGTGGAGGGAGCATATTGGTCATTAACATTCACATCCCAGCTTGTCTGGTGATCTTGTACTGTTGTCTTCCGCCGTGCCCTTGAGCAACTGACAGGATGCATGTTGTACGAGGGTAATCACAATAATCAACTTAGACATTGTTTGTGTGTGTGTGTGTGTCTGTGTGTCTGTGGGTCTATATATGAATGTGTGATCTGCTAATATTTTCCATTGAATAACAGTGGATGGCTCAGGTTTTACACAATCATACCTGAAGAAATCCTAGAACTGCCTCGAGTATTGGCTGCAAAATATGTCACATTTGTGCAACCACAGATGAATATTTCTTTGTCTGGTTTGGCTATTTATCTTTATGGATTTCTGTGGAGCTATGTGAGCACACAAACATGTGATTGTGTTCAAAAATAAAAATAAATATTGATTTTGTCCAGCTTGGAGTTTATTCAGTTGGCTGGAAGGAAAGTGTTGTTTATTGTGGATTATGTGTGGTTGAGACTTTGAGCGTTAATATTGAATTGATTTTCAGGTTAAGAAGTCAAGAAATAATGATTTATCATCCAAACAAACACACAACCTTATGGAACATTAATGATCACTAATTCACCAAATATTATATAACAGTGTTTTTTTCCCACGTGTTGAAGTGAAGATAATTTTTATTTTGAATCTTTCTTGTCTTCATATTCATGCCCTCCAATAGCGGAGGGCATGAATATTAATGAGGCACTGCATGCCAAGTGTACTTTCAGCGGCAGTTCATCATCACAGCACAAATGAGGTGTGCAAGTGTTTGGGACAAACACTGTTTTCTACTCTTTCAGACCTATCTGCTAGTGCTCACAGCAGGCCACCATCGATTTGTTTCCCGACCGTACATAATCAAAGCCTCATCTAAAAAGACTATCGACAGCTCCCTAGTCCTCTCAAGAAAATGGCACTGCTTGCTTTCTCTTCGTTCTGTTTACCAGTTACCTGTCCTGCTAAGAAGTGCGACTGTTTGGTCAACCGCATGAATGTAAAATATAAAAAATATAGATGTGTGCTTGCTTAGACACAATATTTAATTCAATCTAACTACAAAATTAATCAAGACTAAAAGTTTTGTTACACTCCCATTGTCTTGCAATATAACACAATAGTGGTTTAACCTACACTAAGTTTATTAAAGCTTTTCAGGCTCAGTTTAATTGCTGTTAAAATGTTGATAACATTAACATTTTATTGTTTACATAAAACTTCTTCTGGAAAACTATGGTAGAAAAGACCCACAGATATTTGTAGCTTATAAGGAAAAATAAATAGAACATTCAAGGAAGGGGCTGTGTTAATAATGAAAGTGACCATCCTGTAAATAAAAAACTAAAAATAGATTTTTTTTACAGTGTCATATTATGGCTCTGCGTTTACTTTCCAAGGTAGACAGGGATTTGTCCCATAAACCCTTTCTAAAATGTTCCTCGGCTGTGCAGGCAGACAATGTATTTGTGTCTTCCTGTCCAGACAAACACCCCGGGGGGGGGGGGGGGGGTGAGCTGTAGCCACTCGGTTGTAGATGGTTCTAGATGAGTGGATCAGTTGCCAAAGCACACCTCTCCATCCACCACCAGCAGCGCTACCCTCCCCACCCCTTCCTCCACCTACACTGATTCCCCTTCAACCAGCAATTTTATAGCTGAGTGCCTGCTGGATCCCCAATGTCACCCATACGTCCTCAAAAACAGAACGGCACTTTCGAGACCACATACAGAGAGACAATTCCCCGTCCAGCACGCCTTCTGCGCGATTTCAACTGCAGTTTTTGTTTCACTCGGTATAAGAGATTTGTTTTGGAATCGGGAGAAAATACATGGATGCTTTCTCTGCAGCCCAGAGGGATGTTGTAAACTGTGTCTATTTGCTTTCGAATCAAGAGATTTTCCTCCATGGCAGTGAGGTTCTTCAGTTTAAAATAAATCAAATCCCTTATTAATATGCACCAAGCTTGTGAATAAAATAGACTTAATTTTCTTGAATCCTACATATCTGCGCTAGTAATAGTCGTTACATCGCCCCCCAGTCTGAGAGGAGAGTAGAGTTGAATTGAGTGAGTTTATTATTTTTTAATGCCAATTTAAAGTCCTTTGTTCTGGTTATTTAGGGCGTTTATTATGTTGTATCCATTTGATCTGGTTAGGCTGGTTGTCACTGTGCCCTCCAGTTCACAGAATTAAATTAGATTACTCTTTAAAATTATATGTGTTTTCCTTGTGGTTATCTAGAATCCACTGGGCTACACTAAATATTCTCAAATACATAGTATGTTTTAAGGGTTTAAATCACAAACGGACCAGCACAAATGGACCAGCATTTTGAGTCCATTTGAAGCATGTGAGGGGGCTGAGTGACCTCACAATGACTATTAAATATTCTTTAATATTCTAAAAAAAATGAACATAAATGAACATTTTGATGGCACAAACGGAGCACAAACGATTTAGCCTATTTTGCAGAGGTTTGCGTTGGGGAAAGGGTGGACGGGAAACTTCACGCAGGTGTTTAAATCTAACTGTTAGGGTACCCAAAGTGTGCCCATTGTATCTATATTCTAATAGCATGAACCAGCTCATTGTCTAATCTATTAGTTAGGAATAGTTTTCTAGCTATTGCGTGACACTAAACTGTATGACAGTTCCGGCCTATTTTTCTCTATTTTATGTCACTTTTACTGTGTAAGTATCAGTGTGACCCAGTAGCAATTCTTGGAATGCAATGCAAGCTCAGTACTTCTGGGATTTCATTACCCCGGTACTTCATTACGAAACATGAATAATGGTTTGAGGACTTTGAGCTCTGAGAAGCACTTTAGAAGAGCAATGTTCTCTTCACTCTCCATACTCCAAATGACTAAAGCAGAGCTAAATCCATGCCAGGCCAAAGAACATATTCAGACTAGGTTTACAATGTTTACTACTTGAGGTGTGCTTGATTGAGTGGTTTCTGGTTTTGAAAACACATTTTATTTGTTTTATCAAGTACACTAAAAGGGCCACTAAAATGCATGTAGGTACAACACATTTAGTATAAATGTATGCATACAGGTATATAATGTACTGTATGCTCACTGTAGCGAAACAGTTTTTGATGCAAACACTTCTTCTCATAGTATACTGCATGTATAGTATAGGGTTGAAAAGTTGTGAGCCTATCAGGACTGTAGGGGGAGGAGCGGAGAGGAGTGTGAGCCACTCAACAAGGGGCATTCACACAAAGTTTCATCCGCAAGTGGAATTCCAGACACAAATAGTTCAGATAGTTAATTTAAGTCAAGCGATTTGAATTGGATAATCCCTAGTCACAGTTGTAATCGGGGCTGTGACAAAATCTTAAACCCTGCTGGAAATAAATACCAACCAAATGCCAACTTGGCAGACACAAGTCTCGCTGACATCAGTGCTTGGATGTCTTCTCATCACCTCAAGCTCAACCTTAAAAAGACAGAGCTACTCTACCTTCTGGCAAAGGACTGTCTTCAAGTGGACCTGTCCATTACCCTTGAGAACACCAATTACAATTATGTCATTTAGCACTTCTATCCAAAGCAACTTACAATTACATGGTGCTATTACAAGGAGCAGATAGGAGTTAGGCATCTTGCTCAAGGCTCAAGAATGCTTACAGGTAGGCCAACTCTGGAGCTGGCCTTGAACCCATGACCTTCCAGCTAGGAGTCCAACACCTAGACCACTAGACTATCCTGCCCCTCGCCACTGTGTCCTCCTGTCTAACTGCAAAGTCTTGGAGTTGTCCTGGACAACCATCTGTCCAGTTAGCTTGGAAACCAGTAGGGACATAACACCAGTGTGACATGCTCACTGGCTGGTTGAACAACTGCCTAGCAGGTGTCATTGTTGAAGGGGGTAGATCAAGAGCTATTTCTGTTCGTATCTCAAAAGAGCCAAACAAATTACATTTCATGAGAAATTCACACATAAAGTTATTTTACAAACGATATATTTACAAATAGACATCTAGTTGTACAAATCATAGCACATTTATTAAATGCCAACTTACAAGGCAGGAATAAGGGATTCTGTGCTTGTGTGCACTGCAGCAGCAGTGTTTAAGCATACTCTATGCATATGTGGACAATGTTCTATTTATTCTGCTCTGTTCTATTCATTCTATTGATTCCGTTGAGCTCCAGAAGTTATTCTGCAGTTAGTTAGAATAACTAATATAATTAGAATAATAATTAGAATAACAATTAGAAAATAAAACAACACATTATTTTACAGTGTATACTTAAAAAGTTTTATTTATTGACCCGATTGGGAAGGCAGGGTAAAAATGAATCCTTGCTGCCTATGCGTGCCTATGCGTGCCTATGTGTGCCCGTGCTTTAACCAGTGTATCTTGGATTCACTTGGATTCTGTCACGACCCCGCCTGTTCCCTGTTTTGGTCTTGTCTCTAGTCTTCCTTGTGTCTAGTTCCATGTTTCCCTAGTGTGTCTACCTTGTTCCCCCGTGTTCTTCCCGGTCCCTCCCTTGCTCCGCCCTCACCTGTTTCCTGTTCCCCAATCAGCCCCAGTGTATTTAGTCTGTGTTCTCCCCTGTCTCTGTGCTGGTTCCTTGTCTATGTCTATGTCTATCTCGGCTCTCGGATCTCGGATCTCGGCTCTCGGCTCTCTGATCTCTCTTTGTTTCGTGGACTGGGAGCACCTTATTAGTAAGCTTCTTTGTTTTGTAGATTTGCCCGTGCCTGGCTCCTTAGTAATTCCTTGTATCCTGGTTTTGTGTTTCCAGTTTATTTCATTATTAAAACACCTTGAGCATCACTCCTGCCTGTGTCTGCGCATGGGTTTTGCTAAATGTAGCTCTTCTTAACCGAGGGATTTCATGGTAATTGGAGACAAAAAACACCTCTCAGATATTATGCATGGTTCCACTACATATGGAAATGCTCTTCCAAAAATGGGAGGTTTTAAAATTTTCAGGACAATAGAGCCGTCCCTCCAAAGTGCATAAATCAATAAAATGTCAGAGAACCAAACACAACACTAGTTTGGAACTGAGCTGACTAACCATGAGGCTATGTGAGGCATATACAGCCATATTCTTGTAAATGTAATAATATAAATATAAATATCAAAAATGTATATAGTATATATTAAATAATTAAAATTATATAAATGTATATTTGTACATTGTATATAGATATTATATTTTTAAAAATGGGCAGTGGTCTCTTTTTCCATGGCTGTATATATATTTTCTGTAGCCCGAAGGCCTGTCCAGCCGAAACATGCTGGTTGGAGCATTAAAAGTGGTTGGATGTTTTGTTCTCTTAAAATACAAACCTCCACTTCAACATGACCATGTAAGCTTTATATGGTTTCATTTAAAGTATGATCAAAACCAAAATATTTGTACAATAGGGTTTAGTTTAGGGTTGCTATAATAACAACATTCATGTGCTGTATCGTTTATTAGTAAAAGAAAAAGAAGATCCAATCATACCACTTTGACATACTGTAACTGTTTTTTCAGTCCTCACATTTACACAGAACCATTTCAGTATCACGAACAGTCACGAATATCTGAAAACGATATGACTGATGCAGCCAGTAATTGAGAACATCCCCCTACACACAAAAGGGTAACGACCCCCCCCTCCCCACACACACACACACACACACACACACACTGCTAATGCTAAATACAATAGCATGACAACATGTAGCTAATCGTGCCATTTCCTATTAGCCGGTGGATCAATTTCAGTTGTGAAGCCGCAAGACGGTGGAATAGCCTTGGCTTTTCTGTGGCTGTCACTGATATGTGAGCCAGTAATGCCATTTCACGGGTAAACAAAAATAAATCTATGAAGATGTGTTTTCTCTCTCTCTCTCTCTCTCTCTCTCTCTCTCTCTCTTTTTCTGGCCCTGCTGTCATTATTGAAATGACCCAGCTTTGCCGGAGTTGCTGTCATTTGTCACACTGTATTCAAGGTCACAGTCTAGGCAAGGGTAAATACACAGTTCTATAAATAGACCAGTTTCTCTAACAGTAAGGTTAGTGCATACATGCACACACACACACACACACACACACACACAGCACCACCCACATGCTCAGACGAATGCATGCACACACATACTCAGCAGCCTGAATGATCCGACAAATACAGAAAATACAGACACACACAAAATCGGTATGGAATAAGCTTATTAGCAAGGGGTTGATGACGGTTTGGTTAAATGCATTCTTTTCTCCCTATGTGTCTGTCTCTGGCCCTTTACCTTTGACGGCCCCCCCCCCCCCCCCCCCCCAAACCACACCCCCCCGGGCCCAAACACCCCCCCCGCGCGGGGGGGGGATGGCCGACATTGATACAGAGGTATATTAACAGCTCCCATGCTAACCCGAAACGTATCGCCACAAGCTTCAAGGACAACAGGACGTCAGCCGTGACGCAAAGGGACTGTGTCTCACCCAGTACCGTATACAGTCGACCACACACATCACTTTATAAATGTACTGTGGGCTAACGCCATTGAATCTATGAGTTCTTCAAGGTTAGCGTATTTCGGCTCTCTGTTCATTATGCAGCCAATCTGTCCACCATTCATTATTTTTGTATTTTAACTTTCCTCTCCTCAGTTTTACAGAAGGTGTTCCCAATGTTGTTAAAGAAAGATAATGTGATTGTATAAACTGGCCTCGGCTCGCCACGGCTGGGCCACATGTCGCCATCGACAGGAATCATGGGAGTTTTAATTTCCTTTAGTTTCTTCCTTCTGTAAACTTGTTAAATAAAGTCATATTGGAATATTCTGATGATATTTAAAACTTTTGACGTCCTGCCTGATGAAAGATATTTTAATACAAGATATTTGAATTTCTTTACTTACTTTGGGATAAATAGAGTGCATACATACCGCACAACTAAGTGCGAGAAATACATTTTTTTTGTGTAAAATGTATTTTTTTTGGCACGTTATTTAGGCTTTTACAGTGCATACACATCATGTTTATTTGCCTTTACCTTTCTATGTGACCTCTGTCTATTCATTAACATCGTCATTGTTTATTTATCGTTGTTGCGTTTAGCTTGAAGTGGTTTGCTTGACCTGATGGTTAACTCAATGTTTTGACCTTGATGCATTCATACTGCAGTCACAATCCATTTCTTTTAATTAACATTTATTGGGTTTTCTGTGCTGAGCTGAACCATTTACCAGTATTGGAAACATTGACAGCAATGAGTAAATAGCAAGCGTTATGGAATCTTCTGCACATTTGTATTGATGAAAGCATAACCCTTGTGTGTGAACCATGCAGTATTATAAGCTCTTTTCAGGAGGTAGGGGGCAGGATAGTCTAGTGGTCTAGTTGTTGGACTCCCAGCTGGAACGTTGTGGAACATTGTGGGTTCATGCTCCAGAGTGCTCCTGAAGTGACATGGTTAATTTCTTGAGATGGTTTTAACATTCCTGTCGTAGTAAAGGCATGCTGCATCTATTGTGTAAATTTAAGGAAGACTGGGGAAAAATCTGGAGAAAAAAACTAAAAAAGGTGTACCCACCTCTTATAGGTTTTTTTTTGCCATTTTTTGCCATATTCTCAAGATTTGCACCATAGGTTCAGGATAAACTAATGAAAAGGGAACTATACTTGCATATTTACTTAATTATGCCTATTTAAAGTTATTAATTAGGCCTACAGTAAAGCATGTTAAAGTTCCTACAGTAACGATTGGGGCTAGGTGAAGAAATACCTCTTCAGATATACAGTATTATACAGTATTAGAGATATACAATTTGTTTCCTTTTCAACATGAAGGGGCAGATAAGATATCACTGGCCCACCTGTCAGTACGTAGTTTATAGCTTTTGGTGTGACTTTGTAGAACATACTAACCCCTTTTTATGTGCAGAAAACATGTTTTGAAGATAAATGACAGATGCTGACATAAAATCAAAGGCAAAAAAAATCAGCTAGTTGAAAGTAGAAAATGCTGTTGGGCAGCCATTCTATATGGCTTTGTTGTTTGTGTCTTGGTAATGAAAGTGTTTCTAGTTTCTCGACAAAACAACAGAAAGTTGGAAACAGGAAACTGCGTCAAAGTGATCTACACGTTCACATTTTTAGCACTGTAAACTGTAGTACTGTACTCTGTAATATATCTTAAGCATGAGGATTATTTCCCCACACCAGGATTCTGCTCAGTGTTCTATGCGTGCATTGTGACTGAACGTAAGTTTAAGGAGGCTCTTCTCATCGCTGACTTATACTCAGGGACCTAGTTTCTCGGTCAAGGCACAAGCGGAGGGGCACGGCGCAAGTCCGCGACGCAAGTCGATCTAAGCCTTAGATCGACTTGCGACAAACCCGTTCTAGGTGGCATGAGGATCCAGCTCACCTGCCACGATGGTGATGGTGGTGGACCCCCAGCTGCCAGCCAGCCCAGAAGGATTTCACGTGTACAAAAAGCATAACATTTGAGATAGCAACACCCAACATGCAATTAACAGGTAAATTAAATTGTAAAATATCTTTCTCCAACCAATGCTGGTGAGTATTTTAACTGTATATCAAATCATTTACATAAAATACCATATAGGCTACAATTTTACCACATTTATACAAAATAAATATTTACTTAACTGTCAAATTATTTTACAATACAGCCCTTTAAACAAACATAAAATCCTTAAATAGCTTTTTCCATTAGTAAAAGATAATTCAGTTATAACTTAACATACACACACAATGTATGTATTAGCATGTTCAGCATGCGAGGCATTCCGTGTATTCACATCGAAAACTAAACTAAGCTGCCAGTAAGATAACCCATGGATCCAAGTGTGAAACAATGCTTAAATTGTCTATAAAACTCATAACCTATTAGCTATTTTATGAAAGAGACCAACAATTCTTACAATATTAGTAAATGCTTCAGCAACATCTATTATTTTACCTGAAAAGTTGAAATATAGAAAATGAGTCCACACACGAGATTCACTGTTTACTCAGAAAGAAGCGTCGTGGTGATAACACCCGTAAAAGCAGGCGTTGCCAATTGCTCGCAAATCATAAGACACAACCAGTCTATCACAGATTCATACTCATGAGTCTATCAGACATTAACAAAGGAAAGTTTAAAATAGTAAGTGATTACCTACAAAAGTTATTCAATCCACAGGTAAGTACAATTATATGTCTTTTAACCCTTTTTGACTAACTAATTTACTAATAACGGAAATGCAATTAAATTAATTACATAAATTATTAGAAAATATGTAATGTAATATTGTACTCTAAAAGCTTACATTCTTTTAGCTGTGAATTACTGTATAAAGAATGAAATGTTTTTACGCGCATTAATTTCTTTCCCAAATAAATCCATCCGTCACATGGTAATGAAATAAAGAGACTATTAAGGGGTCTGCTTGATACACAAAGTCTTACCTGTGCCTCTCTCCTTAGGGAAGTCTTATCGTTTATTTGGCCCTTTAACATGACTCCCCTAATCGGCCTAATGGGGATGGAAAGACTCACTGGGTCAAAAATCTCTTGGTGGCCCTATCTTTCCTCATAATTGAGTTAATAAATTAGGGATGATGATGATTCAAAAATGGCAAAATAGCAAAGTAGGTGGGGGGCAGAGACATGAAAGGAGAATCTCATGCATGGAGGGATTTGGGCAATTTAGAGGTCCTGTCAGTGTTCAAGGACGAGCCTGGCTTTTGAGGTATTAATAAAATGAGCAGCGGTCCACGCTCTGATAATAGATCAACTCCACGAGTCCACTGGGGATTGTAATTGATGTAACAGTGTGACTCTGTAACAAGGCCTCGACCTCACAAGGACAATGCAGTGCTGTTATCTCCACTGACTATTCCCACTGTATTCCCGTGAGGCACTCCAGTGAAACGCTCACGTCCACCTGTTAATCAGTAAGGAAGTTCACTCCAGACTGGGGCTTAAAGGAGGTACATTTTTTTCGTGGTTGGTTGGTAAGTCTCCTCTACACCACATTGGAAGGTTAGAGAGACTTTCTGCAGGAAAAACATCATCTGCCAGTCAAAATGCAAATCAGCTGAATTTTGTAAACTGGAAGTCACAAATACAGGTTTCTTTCCTTGTTTTCACTCAGTGATTGTGGGCGCTTAGCAGAATCGGTTAAAAAAGCCTGAGAGATACTGTACAGAAAAAAGTAGAATCTTATTCTAATTGGCCATCATATTGCTTCTCCTCCCCTCCAGCCAATCAGCCAGTATCTTAGAAGTGGGTCGTTGGCCAGTAATCTCTGTATTGCGCCTGCAGGGTTTTGTGGGAAATTGAGGCCAGAAGAGAAGACATTTACAGGGGGGGCTTAATTCACCTTATCAGCCTCAACAGATGTGTTTGAGAGAGTCTGTTGAAGACCCTCTAATACCAGGACCTAGAGATTAAGTTGCTTTCCAAACTACCCCTGGATAGCTATTTGAGATAATATCACATCAACTCTACAGGCACTTAGATTGCTCAAGCCAGTATTTTCACTGGCAGTTTTTTCCACTTTGGCCTTTGGATGCAAATCCCAGTTGTCCTATTTGTTTGGCACGGCTGAAATAGCTTCTAAGTTTTTTTAGGGTCACGACACACAACATAAAACCACCTGCTGGATCACATGATTGCGGGCCCTAGTGGATGTAATTCAAAGAACGGCTTTGTCAAAAAGTGATTTTGCTAATACATTTTACAGATAGATAAAGAGCAAGATTGAATTGTGTTATTTGCACTACCTCCACAAAGTGCCTTGCGGGTTCTTGTTTCGAATAAGAAGATTCCTCTGACCCACGCCCTGTTGCGACAGGGCACCAACTCATAGCTCAAATTGTACCTTAACATGCAGTTTCAGCAACGTAACTACCAGTGTATGATGCCCACTGTATAGCTGGAAATCTGTAATCCCACACTCTCACCACTAGACTGTTCTTCGTACTACAAAACAGCAACAGAACAAAGGTCTTTCACAATCGCTGCCTGTGGTTAATTAATGCGTGCTTCTCATCTTGAAGGTGTTAGCAACAATCAAATCTGACATCATAGCTTGTCAAAGTACATTATGTGTCAAAAAATATACCGCATTGTTCTCAGCTGCAGGGAGTCTTCATCAATAGTTGTGAAATACAGTATTACAACCTCTCTCAATTGGCACCTATCGAAGGCGAAGGGGCATCCCTCCATTCCCAAGGTTTACCAAGGAGTATTTCCATGTTTCCCTGTTTCTCTGTTTAAATGGGCTTGTGAAACGCTTTAAGAATGGAACTGGGATATACACAATTACTAGACGGGACTGGAGCTGGGATTAAGGGTGGTAAAAACACTACCTGGACTGAAGTGGAACTGGAACTCAACCTTAACCTCTAAACTAACCTCTCTCTCTCTCTCTCTCTCTCTCTCTCTCTCTCTCTCCTCCCCTCTGTCTGCAGGACCTGGGTGGGGTCAACCCCCCTCAGAGGAACTGGAAGGGGATAGCCATTGCCCTTCTGGTCATACTGGTGGTGTGTTCCCTCATCACCATGTCGGTCATCCTCCTTACACCAGGTAACCCATGGCAACCAGAATGTGGAAGTGGCCTTCATTTGTGTGCTGTTGTAATGGAAAAACAAAGAAATGACAGCAGTATTACTGTTATATATATACTGATTTGAAGATCGGGCTGGTTTTTAAAAGGCCTCACGTTGCCTGAATGTCATTTCTAAAGGGGCTGATTAGTAGTTATGTAGTGTAAACAGTTGAGGAATTAATACCCTTTTAACTTTTAATACCCTTTATTTTACTTCGCTGGGGTCAAATATAGGCTAGATTCAAGTGAAAATGTACTTAAATAAAATAACAATAATACACACACGTACTGAACGTCCACACAGAAACTTTCTGCCTGGCCATAGCTCAAACTTGCTTGGGCTCTCATTGATTTCATAAACAAACATGAGAGCTACAGTATATGAAGGATTGCCATTGTGGCTCATATTGAATTTACATTTTCCTTTTCTTATGTTCACAAGGAGCAGCTGTTCCATTCAGAGGAAGCTTACAGTTTTCTGCTAATGACATAATATTTCATGAATGACAATTACATTTCCAAAGGCTATGTTTCTACTGCTGAAGGATTTTCTATTCACCAAATGAACATGTGCATTTATATAATACAAAAAATAACTGTCTGCAACTGTCTGTTCCTTCAAAGTAGGCCTATCAGCTACATTCAATCTCATGCACATTAAATTAAATAGATTTGTACTACCCATGCTCTTGGCTCGACACAGACAAATTCATAAAAGCTATTATATGTTTTAATATCCTGTGTCATACAGGTGATGGATTTTTATGGAATAAAAGCTCTAATCTTTTGAAGGACGAGAAGCAGGTTAAAAGGGAAAGGGAGCAGTTTCAAGCCCAATCCAACGCTGTGCACTGTATCAACCACTAAACTAAATACGGTCACGCTCCACCAGTGACTATGAATGTTTGTGTTTCCAGTGGATAATCAAACAGGGAGTGACACTAAACTGACCGTGGAGGATCTCTTTAAACCTGACTTCTTGGTTCACGACCCCGAGGCCAAGTGGATCAACGGTGAGTAACTAAATGTTGCTGTTCTCTGACTCGCTGAGGTCGCTTGAACTCGTGTGACTGGCTTGGGTTTCTCCTCTGTGATTGGTGATTTGAATGTTAAAGGAGGGCTCCCCTGTTGGTCCCAGGAAATGCCTGTGTGGTTGAATCAAGCATTACAAAACCATTATTGTTGTTTTAAAGTGACAGCCCATGCCCCCCTCCCCCTCCTACGAAAGTGCTGAGTGTCTCGCACTCCACTCTACTCTTCCCCCTGCAGAGCTCAAAGGCCCACACCTTCCCTGACCACGAAAATGCTGGCGACCATAGGGAATATAGTCGCCTGCATTTTCGCCTCCAAGTTTAATTGGTATTTAGGACTGCTAAGGCATGTTTATTTTCATCACAGTTGTTTTGTTGTGTCTCATCAAGCTATTTATCTACACAGTTATTCCACCCAAAGCTAGCACCAATATTACATTATCGTCATTACCCTTAAATTATACTTAAGCATGTTTGGCAGTAAGATAATCTGTCCACTTTCGCTGTCTTCCTCTTCAGTATGCAGAGCATATAGTTAATATGCAAGAACACCTTGAGTCTTGACAGTTATGACGAGTTGATTAGTCTGCGGCCTGTTCTGCGAGAGGAAAACAGTGCCTGCGTTTGTTCAGAGGAACAATTCTGATATTTCTCTAATGCTGCAAATAAGGCTCGCAAAGAAACAGGCTTGTGTATGGAATTAGGTAAATTTTGATGTGTTAGTCCATTTTCTTTTCTCTTCCCATTGTATTGAAGCATGAGGAAATCTGACCAAGGGTGCTTTTGCACCTGCTGTACCGTTACCTCGTTAGGTGCGCACCAACAAACTCCTTCAATTAAGATTTTTTTAATTGGTGTAAACACACATCCGCACCAAACAAGTGAACCCTGGTCCGCTGAAAAATTATGGGCTCGGCCCGCCTTCTAGCTAACGCTGGTCCAATACACGTTGTTTGGAACAATTACAGGAAATTCAAGCTGTAAAAATCCATAATTTATAAACTAGAGGAAGGCGTATAGAGCGTAACTTTACTCATGCCAAATTGAAAGGATGAGCCACCTGCAAATCTCCAACGGCAGTTCTGATGGATCGTAACATCAGAGCTTGCCTTTATCCATCAGTGCATTCTAGTCTGGACAAGTTGTTGTATGAGTTTTTGTATGGCTCGTAATAATGCCAGATGAAAAGGAATGAAACAGTGGCACGCTTTTTGATAATCCACCATTTTCTCTGTAGGTGAACGCATGTCTAACAGCTTGAATCCCTCGACAAATCTCTGACCAATAAGCGCAAGTCCACGAGTGCACACAAATCGCTTCATTTAGATATTTGTGCCCAATGAATCACTGCAATGTGAGACCAATTGGACTAATATGAAAAAGATACCAAACAGCTGAACTGGTGCGGTGTAACAGGTGAGAAAGCACGCTAAGGCTCTCTATGAGGATGGAGAAGATAACGATAGTGCCGGAGGGGAAGGATGGATGGCATTCCTGCACTCTTCCGTCCTCCTGTCTCAAATCCTGCTGATTTGTTGTTTGCGTCGCCGTTGTTCCTCGTTGCCCACTGACAACGTGACTCCCACGTCTCGCTCGAGGGCACAGCGAAGTGGCGAGGCCTTTTCTGTCCGTCAATATTTCATTCCCTGGTGACATTTTTTTTGTCTCACTATCTCTGCAAGGCAATCTCATTCCCCGAGCTGACCTCGGGGGTTCGGCGGAGGGGATCCAGCGCCGTGCTCGAAGGCCGTCAGAAAAGTCAGGTTTATAGGGGGTGTTTGTGGATGGATGGGGCACGACAGACCCCAGACGAATGAGAAAAGATAACAGACAGACAAGAGAGAGAGGGAAGATTGATTGCTGGGATTTGGAGGAAAGATGAGACTGTATTTTCTGAGATGGAGGCTTTGGAAGTTTTTATTTTTTTTGGGCTGGAAGTTTTTCATTTCCCTGTACTGTCCTGCACATGTCCAATTTACTGTATGAAACCCACACCTGCCCTGAACCTGCAATGTTCTATATGACCCAACCAGTTTCAAGTTTCAAAGGAGATGCATGTGCATGTGCAACACATTCATGCATCAATAAACTGTGATAGGCTAGTTGTGATGGAACTGAAACAGCTTGGCCAGCAACAAAAATAAATGTAGAATAAAGGAATGTTTACGTTTAAAGTAATAGCCGTGGCTGTACAATAAAGGCCACTGTATACTTCAAGCAATACGGTCTGCATGCAAATGCCAGCTTGTGTCGAGCCTGGCACTGTAAGTGTAGGCTAACGTTCATTTAATGAGAGACAGAGCTGTCTGTGAAATCCAAAACAAAGGAGGAACAGCAAATTATACTGGAGGAGGAATATGTTTCTGTGGTAACTGACATAAACACAGCCTACTGTATTTGGTCTACATTGTAATTTGATAACTTATCCATTACTTCCTTACAAAAGTAACTGATTTCTCAAGACGTTACTTTTAAAAACCTGCAAATATCCATACTAAAATCTCGCTGGCTTGTTCGCTGGATGGTATAGTGGCCAATGCGGGTACTGCAGCCAAACGCTGCTCGGCCCCAAAAAAGTATTGCTCATTGATTGGCCAATAGAAAACATGTACCTGTAAAACAGTTATAAGCGTTCCTTGAACATGGCACGGCTCAAAAACTTTATACTTTAAATCTTTATATTACGGAAATTGATGTCAGTGAGTTAGATTCACCTGGAGCCCAGGTTGGCTTGTTTTTTCTACAATGACAAAAAAAAATGTTGCAAGGCACTTGAGTAACTGCTCAGCGGCTGATAATAAAAGTACAGGGTTTGTGTGTGTGAGTGTGAGTGTGTGTATAAGATGTTGCTGTAAAATGACCGCTTATTTTGATGAATTGTTGTAAGTTACAGTAAACTGGACGAGTTCTTGAGTGACTTGACATTTTCTCCCCGGCTGATATTTGCTTCTTGATTAGCTGGGGTAAGAGACATAGATTGCAGAGTTTCATTTAAACGATGATTCTGACAGCCCGATAATAACACCCTACGGACACAGCCACCGTCTGAAGGATTATTGGGTGTTTTAATGAAAATGGTCAGTTGCGACAAACTGTCATTAGGCCTGGATGATTAGATAGATAGAAGGCATCATTAGGGTTAAAATCCGTCTGTAAGAGCATGGTTATACATCAGGTATATTTTCATCTCTGAGGTAATGGAGCGACCCCTTCACAGCCTTTTGTTCCCTCTTCATCTCACCCTGAAGACCGTAATGCCAATGAAGGTGATAGGACCACCAATTATCTTCACTTTTGACTGGCTGATTGGCACGCCACCAACTGTGCCATGCGAAATCAGTTGAAATGATTATATCGCTATTAAAGCCGTGTGTCTATTCAGCCGTCCTGCTTTTGACTTGAATGCAAATATAGTATTATACGGTAATCTGACACTGTTTTAGCTTAAGGTCACCCATCTACTGTTGTTAGTCGCATGATGCGTGTTTAGTGAGGCAGCTGGTTAAGGTTTGTGAACATGTGAGAAATGGGTACAGCTGTTGTAAGATGTTAGTCAGGAACTAGCACTATAAAGGCACTGCCACTCTTGTCCAGTTTGATGTTTAAGTGTTTGCGTTTGTACCACCGGCGTCAAAACATGGCTGGTGGTGTTTGGAAGTGTATGTGTGTCTTCTAACATTATTGTGTATGTGAGCAGGACAATGTAGTTGTGTGTTTGCCATGCCCTCAAAGTCATATTCGGTCTCCGTCAACGCTGAAAAAATTGCCACTCTCTATCAATATAACCACAGCTGTCCCCTCCAGCCTCAACATCCTCAGCCAGTCACTGACAGTCTGCAGAGGGAAAGACGACACATTTCAGTTAACCTTTCAAACTTTACACAAGCAAATTCAGTTAGTTAACGCTGTAGTGTGTTGTTTGTTTTTTGCCACAAGAGCAGTGTTGAGTGAAGACTAGGCCCAGTAAACACACACACATTGCATGGGTGTGTGTCTGTTTTACAGGGGTCCAATCTAGCATTGGAACAGCTTTCTTTCCACTAAGTGATTTCATGGAGATTATAGGCGAAATACTGAATCTGCCCATGTATCAGAAAAACAAAGCATATGTTTTCAGACATAAGCGCATTTTTCATGAATGTGTCTGTGTGTGGGAGCATCTGCATATGTGTAGTCATTTAAAACACACATCCTCTCATGAATCAGTCAATACTAATGTTCTTATGCAATTAACTCCCTCCTCTCAATGCCGTTATCCTTAGTTAAGTCAAGTGCCTTGAAAATACTTAGAAACCTTAAAAATGACCAACCAATCTGTGTTCATTTGCGATAACGCTGTAGTGTTTTTTCCTTCCTATTCCCCTGTGGTGGCTGAACAAAATGTCTGACACTCCACTTGCAAAGTCATCCAAGCCCCACAGAAATGTTGTCCAAAAAAAAGACTGTATTTATTACAAATAATAAAGGAGTACAATGCTCAGGAGTTTACACTTAAATAACAATAAAGATGACTAAGATAAACTAAGGGTTCTATGAGAACGAAGCAGGAGCAGTGTCTGTAGCGGCCTAGAAGCGAGGCCAAAGACTGTCTTCCTCCTCTGGCCACGCCCTCCAGGCAGCATCACCTGCTCTTATACTGCACTGGCCCATTCATTCCGGCCTCTAGAGGGGCCTGACTCAAACAAACACAAATACAAAACGCTGTCCATCACCTGATTAGACATTGCATTTATTAACCTTGAAATGACATTTGAAAGGATAGATTTCAGGCAACATGGAGCAAGTAACACTGCTGTTCACAAAATAATGCCGTGATCCGGTATAAAGCACCTAACCTGCTGGACAGTTTTAGAACGTTCTAGCTGTAGCCTACTGAGCAGCTCCCTGGTGGAGACGTGTATGCAAAGCAGGCTAAAGTGTGTGTACCGAGAAAAGTATTTCCTAGATAGCGGCGTGTGCTTTGGCATTGCTAATTGTTTGCTAACTGCTGAAATGTTTATATTTAACATCCATACATATTTTTCCATACATACATTAAGCATCTTAACTGCCTGCTAATATGTTACTAATGGTTCTAAATTCATGTACATGTATCTTTTTCCCCATCTGCAGTATGAAATCTTATGTTTACATTGCGATATGGGTAAACCTCATGGGCACTTAGTTTCTTCCAATATCTAAATTGTCCCTCCAGACAGTAGTTTTTTCTCTGACAATGTGGCGAATAACACGCTGAATGAAAATGATGCATGATTTTTTGGATGCGTTATTACTGCCTTTATCTGCTGGAGGATTTATTAGTGCAATTAAATGGTTAGTGAAGACTGGATTTCCTAAAACGGTAGGTTGATTCACATGCTGTGCTATGAAGGGGTGCGAAACCTGCCGGGTGAACCAAAGATAATTATATACTGTGAGGTCTCAGCGGGTAGTAGCACGTCTGACTCACATCCATGCTTGGGTGTACTTTGAGATTTGATGATGACAAATGGTTTCCTGCTCTGGTCTAATCATCCAGCATACACTGCTACTCAAGGGAAAGTGTATTATTTTGAGGTTCTTTACGTTTCCTAACATTAGCTGTCCCTTTAAGAAGCGTGTAAAACGAGGTTTTGGGGACTTGATTTCTGTCACAGAACCTCCCCATGTAAGCCCCCTCTTCCAAGACCTACACTGGCTCCCCATCACGGCCCGCATCCAATTCAAGGCACTGGTGTTGGCCTACAAGGCAGTAAAGGGAACCACTATACTCTACCTCCAAGCACTCTACCGACCTCTCTACCTCGTAACAGTCCCACTAACTCATATTCTCTATTACGATCCCTTACCTTCCACTGGTAATATAGGTACTGTATATAGCTAATGTATGTTGTGAAATGTATAACTAACTTAGCTGCTGTCCCTATTGTAACAGAATGTTGTTTGCTTACGATAACTGGCGTATGACCTGTTCATCCATTGACAAATGTACGTTATTGTCAGTCGCTTTGGATAAAGCTAAATGCTGTAAATGCAAATCGCCTGAGACGAGACCCATATCTGGGAGATCCTCACGGCTGGCAATGTCACCCTTGGGCTGAAGGGCTCGCTGCAGCAACAGTGTTCTGACACTCTTCCCCCTGGGCTCTGCTTGGTGGCTTGTATTCCCCTGTATTCCAAATTTAGTATTTGGCCCCACCACTGCAGCCGTTGGCGGGAGAAACACGCCTGGGATGTAAACCAGACGATGTTTGAGGGATGAGTGAAAAAAGTAGCATGCTGAGTTGCATGAGTGTGTTTCTCTAGCATTGTTGTTTTGTTGATTACTTTTACACACAGCTTCCAGCTTCCTGTGTGTATGACGTTTTGACCACAAGGGGGCGGGATGAACAAAACAGGTTTCTGTAAACAAAAGACTTGGTCCAATCATGTGACAATCATGTATTTTCTATGAATATACTGTATGACATACTCTATACTGAAAAGCCCTGACCAAAAATAATGCTACTAGATATAACACACTACCCCTTTAATGTTAATGACCACAGTCAGGTGTTAATAAGCATGCAGCGTAATTACATGTCAATGCTACGGCGCTATTTTAACAGTTAGGTTCTGTAAGATCATTTTTCACTGACGCGGTTAGAGGTTCGTTGCACGGTGCCCGCTCATGTTCATTTATCGCCGGGGTCCTGAGTCACCGCAAACCTTTATTTTCCGCCCATTTCCCTAATTAGCTACATGATCAGACCAATTAATGTGCGTTTGCCTCGTCATTTAGCCCGACACCAGACAGAATAAAAGATCGGCCGTGCTGTTGTCAGCTGCTAGTGATCTGCACGCCGGTGTGGAGAGAAAAAAAGGTCTCTGAAAGTATAATGGCATTCTTTTTAGACAATTTTTCCGCCCATGTGCCTCTGCAGCGCTGTTCTTAGGGGTTCATTAGGAATCACATGCTCTGCTGCCTTCTATTAATTAACATTACAGACTCCCCGTGCTGTGCTGGGAAGTTAGGCTCATGCACCGGTGCAAGCCACGAGGGGTGTGTGTGTGTGTGTGTGTGCGTGCGTGCGTGCGTGCGTGCGTGGTGGTGTTTGTAGCCAAGAGTGTCTGTGTATATGTGTGCATGAATAATTTTGTCTAGGGTCTAAGTGTGCATGTGTGGGTGTGTGTCAGTGTGTGTGTGTGCGTGTGTGTGCGTGTGCATTTATTGTTCTGTCTACAGATATGCGAGTGTGTGTATGCACCAGGCGTACCTGTGTTCAAGTGCAAGGAAAAGCAAGCAGGCCTTCATGGATAGAAAGACACATTTACATTTACTAGTAAAGCCCAACTCCAATAGCAGCCAGTACAGACACTTGTCTGTTAAGCCTTTAAGTCTCATAGACCTCCATTATGCTCCAAGCTGCTGTTAGACCGCTGTGATTGACAGATTCTTTCCTGGTAATTTTCTCTCTGAGCACTGATAGATTCTGATTATAAGTAGTCTGTTTGTGTGTGGTGTGGGAGGGGGCTTTGTCCTTTGGAACTACACACAACCATTACCAAATGAACAGTCTGGGGCTCTTACAATGTGCTCAAAACAATTACAAATCATGGTGGCCAAAAAAAGAATGAACAAATTATTTTGACAGAATCATCGAGTGTGATTGGTTCCAAGTCTGCAGGGGTTCATACTGTTTCCACTTCTCACTCCTGAGCTCACTCCTGGAGACTCCTTCAGCTCAAAATAGAAAAAAATGTGGAATTATGAAATAAAAAGCGACTCTTATTTCACTGGTTGCACATTAAATGGAGACACACAGATAAATGTACGTGACACACAGTAGCTGGCCTGTGGTAACGTGTAGACGTAGCATGCTAGTGTGCAGGAAAATGCTTTTGTGTTGCTTGGCAACAGTCCAGTCGCGGAACTATTTGTGTTGTCAGAGTCAAATAAATGATTAAATAAACAGTCAAATCATAATCTGTTCTCGCTTATCACTGTTGTGAGAGAGAGGAAGTATAGACACAAGGGGAAAACATTTAAAGTGCGACTGTATGCTCTTCATTAATAATTTCTCAGTAACAGAAAATGATTCCATTATTCTCCCATCCCTCCTTATGCCAACATGAAAACATGAAACTTTGGCATGAACGACAGAATCCCTTAAATAGCACAGGCTGAGTGGAAACAGGGTGTGTTCAATTCAGACTTCAATAACATAAGCTGGGGCACTGAAATGGATCCTATACACCTAGACCATCTGCTGACAATATCATCTCATATCCAGAATGTAAATTACGTGTCCAGAATGTAATTTACGATTTACATTCCAAATTAGACATTTTAAGTCTAATATTTATATTAAATTTATATTAAATAAATAACTTAATACATTGTCATGAGTTTGGAGAGTTCAGGCGCAGCCAAACAAAGTAAACAAACTTGGCTTGAGTTGAAGACGAGCCTCAGCTCGGCATGTAATTCCAACTTATATACCACAACTGCCAACAAGCCGAAGTGTATAATGACAATGACATTGCCATGAAATAAATAAATGTGGAATTATGAAATAAAAGTCACGCTGTGTGTGTGATAGCGAGAGCAAACGTGAGCCAGAGAGAGACACACAAGGACTGAAGGGCGAAGATACGCGTGAAGCGTACTTTTAATAAGGAACCACACAAACGTACCGGGCTTCAACACCAAACAATGACCAACAGCCCGTGGGGTTGTTGGGGAAATTAAATACTAAAAAGACACTCATTACTAATGTCCTGCACCTGTGGGGCTAATCCTCCACAGGTGCGCTGCGGGGGATGGAGGCACGAAGCGCGCATGGACGTGAGTGCGCCGATCGTGACAAGTCCCCTGAAATAAATAAAAGCAGTTCTTTGAAGTATGTCATTTTGAAATTAAAAATGTATTTATTTATTGATTGACTAATTTATTTATTTAAGGATATATTTCATAGCCATATTTATTTATTTCATACTGTAGGCATAGTTATTTATTTATGTATTCATTTATTTGATATTGACTATAATGACATTCCATTGTTAGGGATGTTGCTCAAGGATACTTACAAGTAGGTCAGGCATGATGGGAAAAATATATAATAAAAATATACCAAATATTCAGTATGGTAAATGGACTGCATTTATTTGTACCAAACAAAGCACTGTACATTGCCTCACATTGACCTATTCACACACCGATGGTGGTGTCTGCCATGCAAGGTGCCATCCAACATATCGGGAGCAGTTAGACACAAGTCAGCGGATATTGAACAAGCGACTTTTTGATCGGCAGACGACCTGCTCTACCCCCTGTGCCACTGTCCCCCACTGTTGTATGTATGTATTGTATGCTTTTAAAAGGGTTTGCAGACCATAACTCTGAGGGGGCGGGGCAGTTTGCTGATATCAACAAACTGCATGTGCACAAAAATACCAATCATAAAGGAGTGTATAATAATATATATTTATATAAAAAAAAGAAAATTGGGATGTGCTGTATGTTTACAGCTATGTGGTTCTGCTTCCTTTGTGTCTTTATACGCATCCTGCATGTGTGGGCATTACAAATCAATGTCTCCTCCACCCTGTGGCTTTCTAATACAGTATGTGGTTAATGTTTGCACTGCAAGCGGTGATAATGCATCGTATGAGGAGCAAAGGTGTAACTGCAATTCATGGAAGCCCTAACTGCTGATCTGAGCAATGGTTGAGGGCTGTTCGCTGGCATCCTAACGAGGTTTGCTATTGATTAGCTCTCACTTGGCTGTGAGCATGAGGTAAAGCCAGTGGAGAGAAGACAGTGATGTATGGGTTTAGGGGGTTTGGCTGGCAGGCCTCTGCAACCTGCCCGCATTGGGTTACAGTCTCCAGCCGAGCTTTGTCCACACGGCGATGTATGAGTCATGGAGTCATAACCGTGGCGCATTAGACGATTTGGAAAGTGAGGCATCACTAAAAGAGGTGTTTGTGCGTATTTTTTTGTGACAGACATTGGCCTATTGTTTTTTGTTTGCTTGTTTTTCATGTCCTTTAAGAAACAAAACGGAAGCAAATGGAAGTTCTTATGTTCTTACTACAAGCGGAGCAAAACAAAATAACTAAAAAGTCAACCAAATCATAAAGGTCATTATATGATGGGGGGCAGGACAGGTTAAGGGAGCCGACTTCCAGCTGAAAGGTCCTGGGATAGATCCCAGCCCAGCCTGTAAGTATCCTTGAGCAAGATGTCTAACCTGCTCCTTAATGTTTGTCGCTAAAAGTCACTTTGTGTAATGCGGTGTAAAACCAGAGCTTATATTTGCTTTCCTGGTTGTACTGTATATTTCTACCCAATTTTATTTAGTTTTAAACAAAATGTGTTACTACATTACATAGTGATTTAGCCAAAACCAGTTGATTAAACATTTTATGACTTTATTACTAATTCTGAAAGGAGTATCAAGCTTTGTAAGTTAATTCCTGCCTACCAACAGAGTGCCCTCTATGGGTTGAGTGTAGAAGCAGGTATTTCACCTTCTTTAAAGGTTTTGTTCGTATGCCTTACTTGATGTATCGAAGGAAGGGACTGGCTAAAAAAAGTGTTTAGAAAGTAAAAGTAAAAGGTTTACCCTGAGGTGGGTTGCTATATCAAAGTATCTTTTCTGTGAGGGAAGAGTAACGCACACAGGCTTTGTTCTCATTCATTCAGATATTGATCAGAGAATGAATGAGTGTTTACTGAATAAGCATGTACTTCTACAAATGAACACACTGTTTGGCTTTTTAAGGGACTATATATTTAAAGGAAATCAATACGAAAGCTTTGAATGCTTGAATAGAGAGACGCGGTAAGACCTTGGTGTAGTTTAATTCACAAGATACTTTCAAAAGTTCTGATGTGAACTGCATTGTAGTGTAGACACTATAGTGTATTGAATTTGGATAGCACCATTGTTACAACATGATTTTACATCAAGCTGTTTTGGAGGCATGGTTCACACCTTGCCTCACTTATTTATGTGTGGTTTCCTGTCATCTTCATCCAAGCCTTTGTAATCTGGATTCTGATGGATTCTGCTGGATTCTGTTGGATTCCGTACTCCTTGTAGATCGGGGGGCCTCAATGCACAAGATATGAGCAAACAATATGTAGTAAACAACCATAAAAATGAAAAATATACATATTATAAAATATTATAAATTACATAATATATAGCTCTTCCCCACTCACAGCTTGACAACCTGAGACTTAAACATTGCCCCTTGGCTGTGATCACGGCTGACAACAGCTGTTCAAGGTTAAATCGGAGCTCGAGCCAAATGACGCGTTTTACTTGAACCTGAGATGCCTAAAAATACGCTCTTCTGTCTCTCCTATAACCCCTCGCAGTCTCTCGGAGTGGCATTGTCACCATGGAGACCGCTCCTGGTATAACGTTTGGTAAAAGGAATTTGTTTGACAAGACGTGCAATGACAGGAGTGTTTCCGGGTTTGTGATGGGCTTGCAAGGTCGCGTGCAACTCGAAAAATACTGTGTACAAGACTTCATATTTTCCCTTTTCGTCCCTGAAAGTCTATGATTTGAGGTAAATGTATAACATCTTATGAATTAGCAATCAGTCAAACATTGGATGAACCTCCAGGTCAGAATAGTATATAATAGTGTCAATTGCTTGCAGTGAGTCCTCCATATACACAAACCTCCCATCCTAGATTATTCTGGGTCACGAGCCCCAATGCATTATGGAGCAACACTCATATCCCATGTATGGCCCGTACGCCTCTGCCCCAGGGCTGTGACATTTTATTCCATTACGTTGGCTGTACACTTGACGTCTCTGCCGAAGGACCATTGTGAGAGCACAGTAGTTGGAGATGAATTAAATATGGACGGTTTAAATATAGACGATACTGAGACAAAGATAGCTGTATAGTAACTCATCAACTAACACCTCCCTCATTTTCCCTCGACAACTGACAGCGACGTAATGTACAGGTTACCATGGTAATACCTGAGAAGATTTAGGTTTGAATCATTTATATTTTTTGCTGTATTTTGTACTTCGATATGGGTTTGACGCTCTTCTTGGTTGTAACAATTGATGGGTACAGAGTATTCCAAAACTAATATGGGAGAGACGTACCAAACTCAACTTCAAAGTCCATAAATCATTGCCTGGAAAATACTCAGCACTCTATTAGTGATGGCTTTTGGCTTTGAAGCCAAAATGCCCTATAATTTATACAAAATATTGCTCCCAGCCTGCACGACTCTCCTTTTTCAGGAAACTATAGTTGGCAAAACATTTTTGAATTGCAATTTTCGACTGCTTAACACCTTGGTTAATACAACAATACTGTTTATGGGATTTGTAGTTTAACTACCTTGTTAAAATGAAAGCACTGAACGCATTCCAGAAGGAATGATAAGGTTAACCAGGGGAATGATGCCACTGGGCAGCAAAACACTTCAGTCTTCATTAAACTGGAAATGAGAAGAGAATTTATCTCCTTCAACGAGTTTGTTTGTTTTTTAACTCATGCCTGATTAACACCTAATGCGCTCCATGTCAGCAACACTCACTTTGCAATGCAAATCCACTGCGTTCAGGCCTGCTTGTTGCGGTCGGCGTTCAAGTGGAAATGATAAAAGCAGCCAAGTGTGAGTAGAGGCAGAATTTACACGTTTGTTGTCCATAGGAGATTTCAACACTCACAATCAGCACCCAAACATACAGCCTATTTAAGAGCAGTTACTTATTATTGTCCATGTGGGTTTTCTCAGTTTTCCATCTATCTGCTACTCCAGAGAATTAGAGGAATATATTGTCTGTTACAATTTACAAGCTACAGAGAGTCCAAATTAAAGCAGGTCTGCGAAGCGTGCTGTTAACACCTGTCCGTCTAAAGACAGAGTGCTGTTTCCCCTGAGGAAAAAATTAAGGAAATAAAAAAAACACACACACACACATAAAAACAAACAAACAAAAAAACATAGTGCCTAGTGAACCATAATGTCCCAATACCCTACGAGCAAGTCACTGAAACGTCATATGTTTCAGGTTTTGCAAGGTGAGACATGCTGTCAAATGGTTGTCTTGTTCATTGCCAAGTCTAGTAAGAATTCATCTTTAGATCATTCACAGCATTAGATATAATAAGGAAGACACATTTCTGAATCTATTTTTTACATGGAGGT
The DNA here is from genome assembly GCA_025447815.1 of Percopsis transmontana. Classification (NCBI taxonomy): domain Eukaryota; kingdom Metazoa; phylum Chordata; class Actinopteri; order Percopsiformes; family Percopsidae; genus Percopsis; species Percopsis transmontana. The sequence continues at coordinate 7,078 of JAOEHI010008644.1, read as the reverse complement.
TGAATGATAATATATAAGATACAGTAGATATATTAGGTAGTATAATTAGGTAGTATAATAAATATGTACTCCTTGTGTTAAAGGAACAGAGTAACTGAAATAATTCTCAGAGGGAATAAAAGGAGAAGAAATGACAAGCTGTAATTACCTCTTAAGTAAGTCTTACTTACAAGACACAAAACAGCAGATAAAATTCCATTGAAGATACTCAGTATTTTATTATTAGAGTTACCCTGTTCTTTCAGAATCCTTTTTTGTAAGTCCTGCCTTTTTGTGAAGGTCTGTTCCCTGGTAGAACAGCTTTGCACCACCTTCAAAGAGGTGCTGATTTGGCTAATCAGAGGGTTTAAGTTATTCCTAGGGGGGAATGCTGTGTTTGTTTAGTGACCCTGTCCGCTGCACAACACACAAAGGCTGCCTGCATACATTCGCCCTGATCTGAAATATGCGAGAATGGATGGAAGGAAAACATGTCACCACTGCATTCAAATAGTGTCTTAGTGACTCACTTGAGTGACTAGTGAATCACTCGAGTGAGTAAAAGCCTTCCCATTTGCTGTTCTGTTCAGTTTCTTTTAATATTCTAATGTCTAATTGCGACATTCCTTGAAAAACTACATCAGCATCAAACAGCAACGGTTCACCAGAAGCAAGGATAGGTGAGGCCAAAATCATCTCAAGTGGAAATTGACTGCAAAGGCATAGTTTTAACTGTCTGAAATTTTGACTTTTTTCTGAGCCCCCAGTGCAAAACAATCAAGCAAGTTGTTTGCAGTTCTGTATTACCTGCAATTATAGTTGCTGCGTCGTTATGTTTTACTGCAAAACTTTACAACCTTACAGATTTTTCAACAATGCAGAGGCGACAGAGCAAGACCTTGAGATAATGTTCCTGTTTATGCCACAGGGGAGGGGAAGGTTGCAGGTCTAACTGCTGACTGAGAGGAACATTGGAGTGTCCAGGTGTGCTCAGGCATAACGGAACTACATCGGCACTAAATGGTTGGTACTGTGGTTGAGAATAGAGTCTGTTATCATTAGAAAGTGGCGTAGATGGGCCATGAATCTACTTTTCTTGTTTTCAAACTGCATTATCTATTATGTGGAATTATCAATACCACATACACACGTGCAATGAAAGAAGCAACGGACAGAGGTGTGATGAAATGATGCCCGTTGGCTCACAGCTCTGGGTCTGACCCTCACAAGTCAATTGCAACGATTCAGAATGCCTTGTTAGATAAGGCCCTGTAATTAATTTACTTTGGTTATTGATAGTGTTCAGTGAGGTTGTGTTGCTGAGACGGTGCCTTGCTAATCAATCCCGTGATCATTTAATCTCATGAGAGAATGTGTCCCATTCTGTCCTGCTGTGTGCTGCGAGGAAGAACAGTAGGGTAACCCTCTTCTGTAAACCATGCTGTTAGCGTGTTGCACACTCTATCACTGTATCACTGTAGCTGGACGATGCGGTGGAATGTGAGATGTCAAACTGCTTGTGCTGAACCACATTAGGGCTCTGCTAACAAAAGCTCTCGAGCTCTCATTAGGAATATTATGAAATCTTCTGAATACATCCTGTGGGCCCACGATCGTCATGTCTGGTCTGCTGGGGCAGTCAAGTGTCTTGAGAGCCTGAACCAAACTGCTTCTGATCCCAGACCAGTGTGCCTCTCGCAGACCTGCTGAGATGAGTGGTTGTTGCGTTTTTTCAACACTGTTTTCATGCTGTGTTAATCGAGATGCGATCGGCGATACACTCCTGTTGTCAGGGTTTTGTGTTCCAGGGCTTCTTTATTCGAGTCGCAGGAAAACAATGACGTGTACACACACACACGCACGCACACACGCATCTTGTTTATTGATATAACATTCAATCCATGTATTATACTCTCTCAAAAAAAATAGAATTTTATAATATTTGTTCCAAACACCAAGGTAAAATCGTATGACGTGCAGGAAGCGGTGTGCTTAAAGGGGTAATAGGAGAATATTTTGCGGCCGTTTGAGAAACAATGCTGTTTTGGTTTCAAACACGAGGACGCGACCAACCCCTCCCTCACCTGAAAACGAGACTTTAAAATCAGACTAGATAAACTAAAAATCACTCTGTGGAAGGTGAGAGTGTTAAAATGAAAGGGACATTGTCAATACATCTCAGGCCTCATCAATACCTATTCTTGCACTTGAAATGGCAACAGAAGGGATTTTAATTCAGTTTTTATTTGAGGACAGGAACACCTTGTCATTGAAGCTTGACTGCAGTTAACCGCAGCTGGCCTCTTTCGGATGGGCTGTACTCCTTCCTGTGTCTGCCAGTGGATTTAAAATCACTGTACCATACCCATAATGCACCTTCATGGAACGCAGCGCGCACTTGAGTCTTTCTACCAAGTTACCTTTGAGCTTGACCGACTGTGACATTTGGTGCGAGCTTAGGAACTGCAGGCAAAGCATTTAAGCATTACTCAGCCCCGAGTGAATAATTCAATACATGTTATGCATATTACATGATGGCGTGTGTTCCTGCACGGCCTCCTGGCCACTTGCTACACTTCACTGGGTGCTTATTTTTATGTGCCAGTGCAATAGCTGCTTCCTTTAGTTAGGCTATTTTCTACCCTACATGGTCTCTTGTCTGTGATCTACAGAATATAGTTATACAGCCACACTGAGCAGATGAAAATGTTATGATTGCAGTTTTCAAACAACATGTTTCATTTAATACACTAAACTTTAAGGAGCCAGGAACGACATTGTAACATTGTTATAATTCAGTTTAGACTGCAGGACAATCAGTCACACATTCTTGGCAGTAGAGAACGGAGCTAAGCGAGGGCTGAATGGCAGCTAATGTTATCATGTAAACACAGGTTAGGATCAACTTGCCAGCTTTTAGCAATGGGTTCTTGTCACATTTGTGTCATAGCAGGATAAATAAAATTCATAATGAATGCGTTTGATTTTTGTTTGCTGATTAGCAACAGCACTATTTAGGCCTAATAATACTATTTAGGCCTACTAATTGTCAATAATTATTTGGCGCTGTTTACATTATAATTACATTTTAACTGTTTACATTATAATACAGTATGGGTTTATCTTTGGCATGTACAGTATGTGAGTCCATAGCAAGAATGAAGAATACACAACATTAAATGTAGGCTGTAAGATTAGTTCAGAGACTTTCTCTCAGAGACAGTAGATAGGAATTCATCTCAATTAGATCATTTTAGCAGACTAAAGCGAATTACAGTGAGTGCAATAGAAGTGTTAAGAAGCTGAGGAGTTAGCCTAGGCATCTTGTAGAAGGATGTTTAGGCCAGGTGTGTTGGGAATTGAACCCACAACCATTCGGCTGGGATTCGACCACCCTATAAACTAGCCTCATTCATCCCTTCCTTCATCCTTTTATTCATCATTCATTCATCCCTTGCGGGCTGCTTTAAGCTTTGCAGTTCTGTTCAAAGTTGTACAAATTGTTGACATAGCCTCAGTCTCATTTAATGCTTTAAGAAGCCATCCTTGTGTTTTCCATTAGGCTGTGATGTCTACAGAGATATTACCCAGCAGTGGATAGGGTTGGAATTGTTATTATTGCTTTTTTCAATGAAATATGTTATTGCATAACAGTTGATTCGCTCGTTATCGAAATGTTTCTTTTGTTTGTTTCTTGTTTTTAAGTATCAAATAACAACTAGCAATGAAGTGCAGTACAGTACGCTGCCTTCTGTATATTAAACATGTCCTCACAACCCCACCAACCGTTGAGTCGAGCCTCATAAACAAAAGTAAATTGTCAGTGTGTTACAGACTGAGCATATTGTATTACATAAGCTTGTTCTTTTTCAGCCAAGAATGCTCCATTATTTAAGGAGACAAGTGTGCTGCAGTGGGAGACCTGTACGTGCCTGGTAATGCTTTAAAGATCACACGAATGAATCCCTTTTATGAGCACTAAATATTAATGTTTCTCTTGTATACACATGCGCTGGCTTAAACTTCAAGGCTGGTAGGCTGGCAGAATGAAAACTTTGATAAACCAATCAAAACATTAGAAACGTATTTGGATGTTTAATCAAAAGGTTTACCTAGTCAATATCAGATATAATAACAATAAATTTTTTCAGCAGCAGCATTCTGTAGGCCAGTATGAGGGACGTTCTACTTGCCTACAAAGAGACCGTCCAACATGTGGAAGGGTCTCACAGCACTGTCCTCTTTCTTCCTCATTTTACAGCACACAAAAGCAGAGGGGGAAGAAGTCCGACTTCCTCCTGCTTGTTCACTTAACCAGGTGGTTTCAGTTATTAGTTCCTGTAATTGAAATCAACTGGCTAGGTGAACGAGCAGAAGGAAAGGTTAGGCAGGACTTTGACTCTCTGAAGTGGGACTTACACACCTCTGCACAAAAGACTTTGCATTTCTGTTGAAAACAAAGAACGGTTTTGTTCCAGACAATAAGTGTATAACACCAATTAGCAATTTTGGAATTACAATTAGGCTTTTATCAAAGCGACTTACAAGAACCTACGATCTTCTGTATGGGAGTCCAACACCTAGACCACTAGACTATCCCTCCCCAAAGAATAATAGTGTGAACGGTAGAAAGGTCCAATGCAGACAGCAAGTAGAGGCAATTGAATAAAAGGTTCTAATACACCCAGTTGCCAGTGGCATAGTACCATATGCAGTATAAGCAATGTGATAAATTGTACTCAAGTGTCACCATGCTTGATCACACCTAATTCTGGAGGCCAGGGGATATTTTCCTGGGGGGTGCCGAGGTGACGTCCAGGCTCAAACAGGCATCTGTTATAAAGCCGCCAGGGGAATTTAGTGAGGACATTTCTGTTTAGTGGCCAAAGCCTTCATTAGTCTGTGGGTCCCCCAGTGGCACCACGGCCCTTATACTTCCAAGTAGCACTTCCAGTTACACACGCACATGCACATACACATACACATACACATACATTCATTTACATAAGGACACAAGACAAGGATGCAGAGACACATGTCCAGCCTTAGACTTCCAAATGCCAGTCTCTGTTACCTGGTGACCTAGTTTGTGGCTTAATTAAGGATACACTCGATTGCTTTAGAGTGCCCTCAAAACAATAAATATCCTCAATCCTCAATGCACTTTTGTGCATACAACTAGAGAACAGGGGCCGTTTCCCTGCAAAACAAAAAATGTTTTTGTAACGCTGGTTTCAACCAGAAGGGTAATTTAGGACACAAATCGTGGAGCGTCCCTTTAAGAGCATTTCAGCAGCTCCTGACAAGGAAAGGGCTTGAATTCATCTCTCCAGACCAGAGTGTAAGATCTCGTATTGCAGGAATTTAAAAAATCCTGTTTTGGGCAGGGCATTTGTATTGTCATCTGAACATTAATTATATTAGCTGAAATAGTTTGGCCACAAAAAAGCATCAAATCCCTAGTTTAAGAGTAACTTAAGCTGAACTCACAATGTCATATTGTGTGGATGCCAATCTGAGGAACTAGCAGAATTGTATAAAGCATGCTCATGCAAGCACACGCCCCTGTTATTGTGTGTGATGTGCCGGGACCAGCCTACGCCCCTAGTGGCCATATTATACAGTACACACGATTCCTTAAACAGTGTCTACCACACTATTGTTAAAAGACAGGTTCATGTTTGGGTTTGTAGTGTGTGTGTGTGTGTGTGTGTGTGTCAGTGTGTGTGCATGTGTAGTACAAATAGCTCTTTACATTGTGCACATTTCCGCCACAAAACGTGTTTGTACTATTCCCTTGTCTCACGACACTTTAGGAAGATTTCCAAATGTCTACAAGCAACACTGCAGGCAAGGCCTTATCGGCTCAGGTTTATACAAGAAATAGGCATTGTGTGTTATGGCACACAATGCGCCTTCCATCAACGGAGAACAAGCGAGGTTCCCCACAAAACACTCACATACACCCCGTCTTTCTGGTGTGTGTCTGGCGGTGAAACCTCCCTTTGATTTAAAATGGAATTCACGTCCCGTCAATGTCGATCAAACGCCTTCTTGTCTGGTCTGTTTTTTTAATTTTGGGGAAGATGACAGTTGTTTTCGTAATGTCTTTGTCATGCTAAATAGTTCTTTGAGCATTTTACTTTTTTCCTTTTGTTTTTATGAGGCTTTAAGGAACTTATTTTACCTTTTTTTTTTTTTCCCGCCACAGATTCCGAAGTCATCTACAGGAGCCGTGACGGTCACGTGATCAAGTTTAACATCCTGACGAATGAAACGGAGATTGTTCTGTCAAACACAACGTTTGTAAGTAAAGATGTCTTTTATGTATCACTGCCGTCGGATGAATACGTCATATTTTCCAAATGTCAGCTTCCTGGGTAATTTAAAACAACCTGTTCTCAGGCTGCAATATACAATACAGTTGTCTAAACCTTGGATCATAGAATGTCCTCAACACATACATTTACATTTACATTTAAGCATTTAGCCAACGCTTTTATCCAAAGCGACTTACAATTAGTAGCCTAAATTACTTCACCTATGAATTTGCACAACATACATACATACATCTACTGTATCTACTTATATATTTTCATCCAGCAGCAAAATTATACACATTCTGTGTACAGTATATTACGTCATCCATGTAAGAACATTTGTAATGTGCTAAATGTCTGTGTTTATTGTTGTGTTGTAATTTGGTGAAATTTGAACAGCCTACAAAGGACTGCTGTCAAAAACTGCTTAAAACTGACACATTATGTTATGGTGGAACAACATATGTACATATGTAATTCACCCTCTTTCTAATTCTCTGTCCTTTTAATCTCTTCCTTTACATGTTGTTGTCTCTTTTTGCCAGATTAATTTCAACGTGGCAAAATATTCCATATCTCCTGACTTAAAATATGTACTCTTCGCTTATGACGTGAAGCAGGTAAGTTGGTGAGAACCATATAGAGATGTTAATTTTGTTCCTGCTGTAGCAATGCAGCTTGAATATATATATACATGTGTGTATATATACATATATATATGTATATATATATATATATATATATATATATATATATATATACATATATATATGTATATA
>JAOEHI010008635.1:0-34317 GCA_025447815.1 Percopsis transmontana | reverse complement strand
TAAAAGAACCTCCTTCATTCAACGGGCCAATGAGGTTTGTGTAGGTTTGTCAGCTGGGTGTTGGTGAGTCAGCTGACTCTACCCTACGCTTAATTCATGTCTGTTTATGCAAATATACTTCAAAATTACCTTATATAATAGTGTCATTATAATCATAAACAATGTGGAACTCATCTTGCTCATGCTAATTAAACGAATATATCGACCCATAAAAGAGTATTTCAACCTAAACCTATACATATATAGTTATACTTGCTCCCATGACTGCTGCCACTGTTTCCCCTATGCAAGCAAACACACTTCCTGGATTACACCTGCTTTTAAGAGGTGGAGAAATTTCCCCTCAAAACAGACGTGTGCTTTCCCCCGCAGTTTTCATACATACAACGAAATAGGTTATCAGTCTCTCCTTACCCATCTGCTCCCATGTTTCTGCTCGAAACTCCCACTTTTCCCTTGACCCTCTCATAAATATACATGAGTAGGAAAACTGCAACTTGCCATTCTGCGCTCCTGCGGTAGAATGTGGTTTTAGCCATGTGTGGTCTCTTCGTACATGACATGCCATGCTTTTAGGCGCACGTTGCAACGAAATTACGCGTAAAATGGGCGCTAACATGTTAGTACATCTGCCCCTCAGTCTCTTAAAAGTTGTCTCTTCAAAAGATTCATATAATAATGCCCAAATGAACGAGCAACAGCACAGCTTTTCTTCATCCTATTTCCAAGGTTACAGCGTAAATTTGGAGGTTGTGTGTACTGTACACTGGAAATGTAGAATCAGTTTTGCGTTGCCGTGGCGACAACAGGAGGTCCTGCAAAACTTAATGCCCTTGGAGTTGCAAAGTGGGGACCATTAGAAGTCAGGGCCCTCTTTCTTCGGGCTCTTGTAGTGTGTTGACGGCCACAAACCGCAGAGACAGGAGGAATACATTTAAATCTGTTTTGCTTAAATTAAATTCATCAGCGCTGTCTTTTACGAGAGCACATGCAAAAAATAATAATAAAAGAAGTATGAAAACTGTTTGCTACACAAACAGTGAGGCAGGCAAACAAGCATGCACACACGCACCACACACACACACACACACACACACCCTTATCCATTGCTGCTCCTTTATTGTTGAGGATTTGATAAATTTTTAACCTCATTGTATACAGACAGAATATGTTCAACGACACAATGCCCATGTGTTTGTATGCAACAACATCTTCCAACTGTGAAAAGGAAACACATTTTTCCATTTGCACTGCATTATTTTCTCTCCACATATCTATCTTCTCCCTGCATATATTGCTAGATTGTTCTGTCATCAAACCTGTGTCTCCACCCTTTCGTTATCACGGTCGCTGTTTGTACTACAGTGGAATATCGATGCGAGACCTTTGTCTTGCTATGGAGAATTAAACATGCCATGTCTTGACCTTTCATCTGGAAAGACTTTCATTGTGCCGCCAGAGTCCTGGAAGTGTTGAAAACTAAATTAATAAAAATATTCATCCAGATTTTCTCTTTCGAAGCTTGTCAATACAGGTTGTTTTTAAACACCATTTTTGGTCATGGTTGTTAATATTTCTGTTAGCTTGGCTGTGTGGCTGCTATTAGTTAAATGTTTCAGTGCTAAAAGCATCCAACTCCATCTGCATTAATTTGTTTTTAAAAGACACTTAATTTTTCTTTACCTACGACAGACACAAACGAAACTGGGCAGCAGCCACCTTTGAATTGCTATCACTGGTTTGCCATATTTGTTGTTCTGATACTACTCCAGAATACTGAATAAGAACTTGGGTTGGCCTACTGATCCCTGAATGGAAAGCCACTGAAACGATGCCACGTTAGTCTAGTGTTCTAGTTATATTAGTTTTCCATTGGAACTAATTGGTGTGATCTCTCATGTGGCATTTGAGTCGGTAGAGAGGAGGGGGCTGGTAGGTTTGCTCCAACTGATTCTGGATTGTTCCTTTTGTTCCACCAACTGGCATAGCAGAGAGAGAGGGAGAGGGAGAGAGATAACGAGAGAGAGGTTGAATATGTAGGCTGGGCCGGTCACGGAAGGAGAAGAGAGACAGTTGTTGAAAAACAAACAGAGAAAGAGGGAGAGAGTGAAAACAATGGAACAGAAGGACAGAGCCAATCAGAGATGAATACACAGAGGCCGTGTGGAGAAACAAATGGGCAGAGCAAAGAGCGGAGGAAGAGGTGCCTGCGAGACCAGGTCAACTCAGCCCAGTGATTTGGCAGTGCTCCGCAGGTCATTAAAGCTAGAGTAGGCAAGAACTAAAAACTAGCAAGAAACGGCTAGCATTTGAAATGATCCAACGGAAAAAGTCCCACCTCCTCCCTTCAGAGCTACTTTCAAAAGCCACGCCTCCAATGAGTTGGAGGACAAGTCAGTCTACCACAGTGTGACAAGAGGAGACGAGTGAAATCGTTATCATATATAAGCATAACACATCATGTCGGAATCGCAGGTAAGAAAACGCCTAATTTTATGAAAATAACTAACTGACATGGCTGTTAGTACTCACTGTCAAGCTAGCATGTTTGTTGGGTTTGATTCAGTAACGAGCTGGCAGATAGCTGCAGTAAGTTGCATTAGATTAAGCAAAGCTAAAAACAGCTTTCCGTACACTTTGACGAACGCAAAAAAAATTCGCGTTGGACTCATAAGATATACGTTTTTTGCATGTTAGAGCTTCTACGATGAGAGCTTTATTGACTCTGATGAGGAATACACTCCAGAGCCCAGCACATCATCGCGCCAGGGCAAGACAGCAGGCAACCAGGGTACGAGGACGGAGAGGTCGAAGTGCAGGAGCGAGGACCTGGGTCGAGTTTTGAGTCTGCAAGCTCAAACAGCAGCATATGAACAAGTATGTGTATACATACAGTATACAGTATATTACTATATTATCTCCCAGTATCATTTTCTCAAAGTTTCTCTGGTGGTTGACTTTGGGTGTCAAAAAAAAGTGCTACATATTGTTACATTTTTTTGCTATTATTACACCACCTACAGCTTTGTGTCTGTGTTATGTACATTGACCTGGTGTGTTATGTGGACACAGAAGTGCTGTTAGAGAACAACAAAGCATTAATTAAAAATATGTAATCATATTGATGAATGTTCTGTCCAATTACTTTCAACTTTGGGGTTCTAACAATTATATATTCATTTACAGGCCAGAATTCAAGAACTGAGCCTGAATCAGTCACATCAAGTCCTGGAAAATGCTCCTTCAACGGGCCTTCCTGTATCAGATCAAAAAGAATATTACCCTGTATAATATTTACCCTGTTCTGAAAAATATATTTTTTCTTTTAAATATAAATTTTAAAATATTAAATGCCTCCTTTTTACATTTGCAGCATACACAATCAAACAACTACGTTTATGTTTATGTCTTATGTCCCAACTAATGACAACCAAATGTGGTATGACAGTTGTTTATTGAAAAAATACAAATATCTTCATCAAAAAAATATAACACCATGACAAATTATTATATACAGGATAAGAGACAAGGTGTGTTCAGAGGTATCTTGACTGATCGTGGAGACAGGTTAGACTTGGCAAGTAGTGTCGTATCGCTGCTGTGTCGATGATTCAGTCTTTCGGCAGCGATTGACCTATACAAACCATATCACAATTATCTCGGGTAACATGATTACCACATTTTAAAAAACAACCACATTACTGTAAAAACAACAACACTATCTCCATCTATTGTGGGTGCAGAATATTATTTGAGTGCTTTTTATATTGGCCAGAAGTAATCAATTCAAGTTTTTTAAAAGTGATGTTGCAATGCCTTCTTATGCGGGAACTTCACTCCTCAGTGGGAGGTGTGAAGAAATAAGTGGCCCTGAGACAAAAGGTTTCTAATCAAAGAAACACACACATTCCATCACACCTCTCCCTCACCCTGTCTCAAGTTTAACCAAAGTGTAAGACATAATAGAAACAGAGATGGAAAATGTAAGTTATATTCAACTATCAATTATTATTGATTATGACTGATTTGCATAAATCTTATAAATGATTTATTACTACATCTTCAACATTTTCCATGATTGTGTCATAACTTTTACAGAACTTTCTTATACAGCCATATGGCTTATAAAATAGCTGGTACTTCTTCAGGCCACAGTATTTTAACACAACTCACCTATTCCCCTGCTGACTTGACTCCTTCTCCAACTTCACTTAGTACAAGCTCCACTTCCTGGACTTTTTGTTGTACACCTTGCTGTACCTGGCAATACAGAAAGGAGTATTAGCTTATTGAAAAGTTTGTAATACCTTACATTGTTGTCTTATACAATAGTTAGCATTTCCACATATAATACAATCAAGACAAGACACAGTATATTCAGCTATACAATGCAGAACAATATAACAACTAGCTTATTTACCTAAATCGCAGATACTTGGGGACGACCTTTAGCAATAGTGGAAACAGGGGATGCAGGTGGTCTTGTGAATCCACGGTTTGATGGTGTGGAAGTTGATGTGTCTTTTTAATAACTACAAAAATACACAAACAAGCTTCATCACCACATTTGTAAAATGTCTTGTTAAAACATAACTTAAGAGTGACATACAGATAAGGGAAATGAAAAAAACACTTGACAATGTTCAGTATGACTAATGATGGAACCTGGGCTTGAGTGCAGCCCAACTAGACCTTATTGCCCGGACTATACAGTAAATATACATTGTATCACACAAAATACAGTCACAACACTCAAAGTGTTCACTGTACTGTAATGTACTGAATTAGAATTAGATTTACCAACAGTATAGCAAATGCACTATTTACAGTATATGATGATATCTTTTCTGTGTGGTATCATTGCAACAATATTTATATGTACGGTAAACTTGCAGCATATTTTGGGACCCCCCCGAAACAAAGAGAAAATGTAAACTTCAAAAAAGGAGAAAAAAACATAAAAAACACATACCACATAAAAAACAATTTTGTACAATTTTGTACATATATGTTTTGAGGTCAAAACATATATAAAGTATTTTGATGGTTGTGTTTTTAAATTTATCACACCAGAGTGAAATCAATGCTCAATACTGTAAGACCTATTAATGAGGCCTGTGTGAATCATTTAGATGGAATAAGTTTTGAGAAGGGAGAATGGTTTTGAATGCACAAACGCAAACGTAGTTAACTATTGCAAAAGTTTAACAATTGCAGTGCTTTGTGTGTAGAGCTTTGAGAAATTATGCTATAATTTCAGGAAATGCTTTTAAACAATTGAGGAAAACTGCAACTCATTATGCAAGCTGTTGAGTGGAGGTAAACACAGGAAGGGCTTACTGAAAATGAGGGCCTCTTGACTGACTATACAGGTAGAGAAAAGCTCCAGAGATGATGCTCAACAAGAAGAAACACTGAGGAATCAACTGGAGAGTAGAGGATGGAAGAGAAGGGAGAAGAGAAGGGGAGAAGAGAAGAGGAGAGGAGAAGGGAAGAGGAGAAGGGAAGAGGAGAGGAGAAGGGAAGAGAAGAGAAGGGAGAGGAGAGGAGAGGAGAGGAGAGGAGAGGAGAGGAGAGAGATACATTAGCTCAACACTATGGAGACATATGAAGGTAAACAAGCATATTCTATTAGGTGGTCAGGTAGGATACACACACACACACACACACACACACACACACACACACAGACAGACAGTGGTTATTATTCCTGTGTCTCTCCCTGCCCTCTTTCATATGCATGAGGCCCAGACCGTGGGAGACAGCTCACTGTCAGCTGGCATGGGCTGAGCAGGCAAGGACGCTCTGGGAGAGACACGCACTGTGTGTGTGTGGTGTGTTGCGTGTGTTCCATCCTGTCCTGCTCAGCACTGCCTGCCAGCCTGAGCAACACGATTACACGCACGCACGCACGCGCGCACGCACGCACGCACGCATGCACGCACTCGCAAGCAAACACTCCCACAATTTCCCAACGTCTTGAGACGCAGTGATGACAGGAATTAAAATAGAAGAGCATATTAGAGGGATAGGAGATAATGTGAAGTGCCATTTTAAACACCCAAAGCTTTTTGTTGAGACTCAGTGCATGGCGTCAACGAACCATAGATGCACTGTCTCACAGTGTTTCACTGTACACTATACGTTTGTGTCTGTGTGTATTTGTGAGTGGCCCCCTGTGTCTAAACATACAAACGTGTGTGTGTGTCTAGTGAATGTATCTGCGTGTGTGTGTAGTGAATGTATCAGCGTGTGTGTGTGTGTGTGTGTGTGTGTGTGTGTGTGTGTGTGTGTGGTGAACAGCTGTTCGCAGCCCACACAGAGCTTGTCAAGCTGTAGAGAGACTTCAGTATGATGAGGTTGAACCAAGGCAGATCTGCAGTCAGCCTTGCAGACGTCCTTCTGCTGTCTCACGGTGTCGTCACCTTGGCCTGGTTAGCTGCTGTCCAAAAGCACTCCCGCATCCCCAGACATGGCTGCACCAGCTATTGTGACGCTAGCATCGCCACGCAGAGCGGCACACACGCAGGAAAATGACAGCATCACGCATGCGCACGCACGCACGCACGCACGCACGCACACACGCACAAACTACAGCAAAACACACGAGCATGCATAAAGCATACAGTCCAACCACAGAAAATTAAAACTAAATTTAAAGGAAACACACACTCTCTCTCACACACACACACATACACACACACACATGCACGCACGCTCTAAGAGTGAGGAAGTAGGCTAGGCCCAGTGGCTAGGGTGCTGTTCATTCCCCATACAGACGTCATGATGTAGCTCTTCACCTCTTTACGGTGAGGCCTGTCCAATATAGAAAGCCCTCATACTCCTTGGGGTTCAATATTATTGCTGGCCTTATTTCTTTTCTGGTACTCAGCCAAGTCAACGCTGTCAATCCAGAAATTTGGGTCATCCATGCGCCTGGTACCCGGGCAACAACAACAAACAAACGCAGCTCACATCTCTTTTTCTTCTTTCTTTCTTTCTTTCTTTAAATTAAAAGATAGTTGTTATATTTAATTCACAATTGATATTTTCTTTTAATCCATTTATGATTCCAATGATTTGATTCAATCTGTATTACTGTATACATGTTGGGTTTCCATTCAATCCAAAAGTTCACAAAACAGTAGTCAAACCTTGGTCACTTTGCAGGAAATAGCAGGGACTAATTTGAATATTAGATTCAGTCCTTTAAAGAGAAATGACCAGATACATAAATGTGAAACAACATACCCCTGGATGTGTCCTTACATGTTGAATGGTCCGAATCATCTATATTGTCTATTTCTCCCAGATAAATAAAATAACCACAATGAAAAACAAATCATAAATCTTATTTTCTAATAAAACATGTGGTCCATGTGTATCTCTCTATGCAGAATCATATAACGAGCTGGCGGAGCTACAATAAATGGACAGACAAGTGCAGGGAGACCTGTTGTTGTATATCCCTCTCTTCTTCCATTCTTCTATGCCAGTGGATGGAGAAGAGAATCAGAGGGGACAGAGAGAGAGAGAGACGCAATCTGTAATTCCACATTTGTTGAGGAGACAACCGGCATGACTCATCAAATAGTACAGTGCCACTGTTTTTTTTTTACATCTCCTAAATGGGGACAGTGGTCAGTTATGAGCCATGTTACACTGTATGTGATCACATAACAAAATACACATTAGCCGGTGGTTCTCTGTTTGTGACTTACCTGAACACAAATCTAATCTCTCTCCCCACTGACAGAAGATTTCTCAAAATGTTACAGAGGAGGAGCGCAGAGAGGCTGAAGATAGAGGGTTGGAATACACACACATACAGTCAGAGACAACAGCATCTTAGCTGTTTAATCTATCACTTCACATGTGCATGTACACGTTATGCTCTGTCATTGTCAACACTTTGATTATAGCAGCTATAAATCATTGTACTAATGAGGAATGAGGTGGGTTGTTTTCCAGATAGCCTTCCCGTTGCAACATACTGTGGTCATTAAACTGTGGTGCTCTTTTCATATGTGCTCGAGAGAGAGAGAGAGAGGCAGAGCAATTGACGCCACCAGTAACATTTCCCCTGGGTCAAGACCTTTGTCCCACGGACAATAATGGCAATTGATTACAAAGTAATGCATGACCTGCAGGTCTTTTTAAGTCCCTTAACAGCACTTTGTGATCTAATGTAATTAACACTGAAATGCAATACTAGGCAAAAATGTACTGGCAATTAAAGCGCAGTGTTTAAGAATCTTGCTGTGTTCTCACTGTTAATTATGTTTGAATGGATGACACTTGCTGGTTGCATTCGAACAGCCATTTGAACTTTGCTTGCATTAACTCGTTATTTTCACTGCAGCAAGGCCTGTGTCTAAGCAATGTATCATACTGTATACAATAATTAAAAAGGCGTTGCAATAACAGTTGTGTTGCGAGTGTAGTGATTAACCGTCATAAAACCAGCACATTTTTATTCAAAGCAGCTACGTGGGGATAAGGCGGGTAATAAATTCCTTACCCGTAAAAACAGGCTTTTTTCGCATTGTTTCTTAAAATAACAAATATGGTTATCGGCAGCTATTACAGCAGTTTTTAGCTTCGGTTTCTGGAATTTACAAGTTATTTATTCTGCGTTGCCCTCGCCGCGACACCTAAACATTTCACCCAACATTTTTCAGTAGGCAGAATGCTATTTCTGTACCCCTCACGACAATGGCCACAATTTTTCACCCAGCGAGGATGGAGAAATTGATGTCTACTGATGGGGAAGGAGAGGTGTTCAACTAAAGAGAATGCGGGAAATGAGATGCATTTGAACGAGCGATGAGAGAGAGAGAGAGAGAGAGAGAGAGAGAGAGAGAGAGAGAGAGAGAGAGAGAGAGAAAAGTCAATACCTCCTCCCCCTCCCACACCACACGATTCCTCCATTGTTCCCCCTAAAGGATTGCGGCCCCCGTGTTCAAAAGAATTGGCTGAGTGCAATGCCCAAATGTAACTCTTTTCCATTGGTAATGCAGTTAAGAGGAACAGGGCCTTTAATGAGGTTTTCCCTGGAGAAATGGAGGGGTTGTGCCCCTCTGCTAAGCTGATCCTACAAGCTCCCACACTCACCTCTCCTATCTGCATGACCACACAGAGGTGACACACGGACTCACACACACACACACACACACACACACACACACACACACACACACACACACACACACACACACACACACACACAAAGGTAATTTCCTCCCACCACAACACAAGCACATGCACACACACACACACACTTAGAAACACACATAGGTAATTTGCCTAAAACCAAAACACTCACACACATTTAAAAAAAAACTGTAAATTCCGTTGCCTCTTCCGTTACACATCACACACACATAAACAAAAAAAAGCTAATTTGCACATCATACACCATCTCTCCTCTCTCGCTCTCTCTCTCTCTCACACACACACACACACACACACACACACACACACACCTCACTCCAAGGAGGTCATGCCAGGGACACGTCACATGACGTGACACATACAACCTCTATACATTTTCAAGGAGCCCCTCTCTCTGCCACCACGTCGGGCTGAGAGCAAGCGCCAGGCCCCTTCGGTGACAGGGGTTGGCCATGCCCGGGGAATACAGCTGCCTCATTTAACGCGGCCAGACCCTTCAGACATACACTGACCCCACCTGTGATCCCACCCGCTCTGCCTGCAAATAATAGATGGCAGTGTTAGTGATTTCTCTGCTGGGATTTCGGCTCGTGGTGGCACGGAGGTTGGCCGTGACAATCGTGACATAACCAACGCTCCAGGGCTGCACTGATGTTTGCCAAGTCACTCCTTTAGTATAGCCTGTTACCGGCCAATCCTTTTTGCACGCACAGAGAGTAAGATTATAGTCATTTCATGATTTCCATTTTCCACTTAAGTCTTGATAATTTTTTAATTCATCAGAAACTGCGGATCTCCTGGGACTTTCACGCATGACGGTCTCTAGAGTTGAAAGAGAATGGTGTAAGAAAAACATTTAGTGAGCAGCAGTTCTTTGGGCAAAAAACGCCCAAAGAACACAAAGTCTGAAGGGACCTTAAAAATGTGTCCAACATGCCATTTACCCAGAATTCCTCTCTGTAACAGGTCCCAGATGTGACCATAACCAATCACCACCTATCCTCCCAATCCCAATCAGATAGCCAATCAATTCAGGGCATGTTAAAAAAAAAGTTCGGAAACTAAAATGTCTGTCCAAAATGACATTGGAATGATATTGGGTCTTTGAAGTGCTCTCCCATTTAGACTGTGGCCATAAACACACACAATGTCTCAGAGCAGAATGTGGAGGACATAATTACGCAAATGGCATTTCCACTGATACCCATGTGTGAATGAGCATGAAAATCAACACAATCTGTTTCCAAGTTTTCTAAGAAGTATGAAAAACAAGGCTCAAGTATATTTGGTTTTGCACATGCAATCATACACATATTCACACACACTCACAATCCTGCATGATCCCATTACCGTATATGAGGGTGTAATAAAACAGGTACTGTTCATTTGTGCAGCAAAGTACTGTATATGTTATCATGCTGCATATTATTAGAGGTGTTACATGGGCCTATTTTAAACCCTCCTTTATAAGTTTAGAGCAGCCGTTCTCTCCCATCCTTAACTTTGATGGTCACAACTTTGTGTGCCCAAAACCTGTCTCGTGGGTTCCACAATTGCTTTGATGCATTTTTCAAAAGAACTGACATGAATGCCAAAAAAACCCGCATGGCTTGAAATTCCCCCAGAAAAACACACCGCTGCCTCACCATTTTCTCACCATTTCCGTCACTTTCCTGTGTCGCACCTGAGCCTTTGTAACAATAATATAACCCCTTTTGAGACACCTATACTGTACCTCGGCTCTGCCAGTTGACAGTACTGAAGTTGTATTTCAAAAGAATTTCGAAGAAAACTCTTTCTTCCCCTCTTCTCTATCTCTATCCACCTCGCACTGTCTGCCTTCCTTAGTCTTGTTTTGGTGGGTTCGGAAGGTGATGTGTCGATTTACATTTATAGACCGAGGCAAAAAATATACATGTATATTGTTTTGTATATCAAAACACAATAATTTATTGTTTGGTGGTGTTTAATCTTCTATGTAAATTGCAAATTAAAGGTAAATGTAATTTTTTCCTATGTTTAGTAGTATTGTTATACATTTAATTAGCAGTGAACATGCAGTGCAGATGGTATACTGGTTTGCAGATTCAACATCTGCAGAGCAGGTGTCTTCATTCATGCATCATGACACCATGAAGTCACAGCATGTACGAGTTATTCCAGTTACTCCCTTCCCGTATTTAAAACACTGCATGTAACTGGGGGCCATATCAAGGACTGCACTTTAAATTAGAAAGATATTCTTAATTTTAAATTTTTGTTTAGCATATCATTAAAATTGAAGCACTAGAAATGTTGTCTTTGCGTGCTATGTGTAATTCTAGTTCAACAGAAACCCTCAAGAATTTCTATTTCTGGTATAGAAAACCACCTAACATCTCCACAAGCATTACGTCCCTCTTGAATGTCATAAATTCAATACAAAACACCCTAATATAATATTAGGGCCAATGTCATATCTAGATACGAGAGAAATAATTGGCTTTCCTACTTCTGTCTGCGGGTTTTGATGAAAACCTAATTTTATTGCCACAACCATAATGGAATTATCTCCAGGTGTGACGATGGCATTTAATGAAATCATTAGAAAGGATTACTTGTTCTTTTTTACGGGCATTATTAAACAGGCCTTTGTGATAGGAGGGTGAGAAAGTGGAGCTTTTCTTGCTCTTCCATTTGAGTGATTGCGTGTTTGTCAGGCTGGCAGTCACAGCATTTGTGGCTGGCATAAAAGCCTGCAGGGAGCCACAAGATCTGATTGGGATTCTTAGAGAAAAATATGCACTGGCTGCCGCACTTTTGTATTGATGTGTTTGAACATAGGGGCTCTCATTTTCATGCCCTCAAAGCACACATACAAATATTTTTTCAATACACACAACAAACGGTACACTTTGATGCATAGTTTATCTGCTCAGGCTGTAATAATGGAGTTCCTTCCTTACTGTCTCATTTCTTTCTGTCATTGTCTCTCACTCTAACTTCCTATTTTGCATCCTCCTTGTTCACAGTCCCCTTTACTTTACATGAACACCTCCCTTAACCAACCATACCCTGCAATGCGTTCGACAGCACTCAACCTACCCCCCTAAATCTTACTCCTATGTTGCCACGGGGCAGGCGTAAACTATGGATGTTAACTTTAATGAGCAACAGAGGCAAAGCACAGTGGCCTTGCCATCCATAATTCTCCTTGATTGAGTTCTATATAGTAAAATCAATGTCTTCCTTCCTCCACTCACTTGTAGTTAATATTTCTCTGCTGCGCGACAGCGGAACTGGTTATTCCCTCATCCAAAAAATGTGGCCCCAGAATCACTGTTTGATGGCAAAGATACTTTGATTTATTTATTTTTGTTAGCATTTTATTGACATTGCTGTAATGTCTGTTGTAATGTGATCTAATCTCATTTTCATTGAAAACATTCAATACAAATGCCACAGCCGCAAGGTTCTATAAATGTTCTATAAATAAATATATTCAATAATATTAATAAAAGAGCATTTGAAATTCTTGAAATTCTTTCTCATTAGGATCGTGCGACCCCCCAGTGGGGACCAACCCTACGTTGAGAATCACTGCTCTGGGCCATCTTTCCCAAGTGCTGCTGACGGTGAATGATCCTCACATCCGCAGCTGTTGTCATGCTGTGATGAATAGCCCGGTGTAACTGCTCAGGAATAATGCCTTAAACAGAAAATGAATCCAAGTCGTGAATAAATGTATTAAACATTTGCGTTGTGCCCGGTCAGCACTGACTCTACTTAGCTACCAGAGAGAAGGAGAGGAAGAGGAAAGGAAAAGAAGTAGGAAGGGTGGTGGCTGGGGAGGGGGGGGGGTGGGGGTAGTGGCTGAAGTCCTGTATCGTGGTACAATATCAAACACTCAGCACCTACACAATGCCCCATTAGTCTTCATTTTATCCTGGACATGCAACAGGGCCCCTGCGTCTGGAGGAACAAACTAAAATTTATTGGGCCGACCTGTTTGGACTAATTGAAAGAAATTGTCTGTCTGTTCGCTTTTCGCTGGGTCTAAGATGAGGAGGTGGCCTGAGTTTGCTGACCTCGCCTGGTTTCCTGTTAAAGCTTTGTTGAAGCCACAGTTATGGTGGCGCACAAGTTGACACATTTTAATTGCAAATAAAATTTGTAATATATAAATGCCACTTTTCCAACTCTCTATTGATTCAACCTACAGCCAGTGACTTGGACGCCTGTTAGGTGACACAGGAGCTCTGCTTAAAGCTCTCACAATCCATACAAAGGGATTGAATTTATTCAAGTTTAATTACAATTGCTGGTTGAAAACACCAAGTATCCGATTTATGTTAAAGACTGACCATTTGAGAAGTTTCTTCCAAGTTCCCCAATATCCCTGAATCCTACATTTGCAATTGGGCCACTAATCGCACAAGGGGAATACTCATTAATACATGTTCATAACACATCACAGTCTTGTGACTTTAAGAAAGCGACAAGGAATATGACATTAAACAATGTTAGGCTATTTTTTGCCAAATCATTATTTTTATGTCTAGCATTTCCAATTCACATTTGTGTAGGGGTTACTCTCACATATATATTTGCATATTATGTATTATTTAAATCTTTCTATGACAGCAGCCATATATTGGCTGCAGGGTGTAGCCGTGACTTTAATTGAAAGTAAAGGAGTGAAAACCAATAGCGAAAGTCTTTATCATTACACCCTATATAGCCCTATACACTGCATCTATTATTCTACAGTAATGCATTAACGCAGTGCAAACTGAATGACCCAGCTGTCTGTTAGACAAGTGACAACCATTCAGTTGAGTTAACTGTCAAAAACCCTTCGACAACTTATGCTTGCTGCTCCCCCTCCTCCCTCTCTGTCACAGGGTAGATATACTCCCCGTCTCTCTCCTTCTCAGACCCTGCCTCCTTCCTCTGCTCCTCCATAATTGCCTGCGTTCACAGCTATGGGTTTCTAAATCCTGAGGAGCAAGAGCATGAGGAGGTGGCGGTATGAAATGAAATGAACAAAAAAAATAAAAATAAAAAAGTAAAAATAAAATAAACGCATCGCCCTGGAAATTGACTGGCACTGGTTTAAAATAATAAGATGCAGCTGTTGATAGTAGCGACTGTCTCCGGCTTTACTTTGCCGTGGCCCCGTGGCAGCGGAGAAGCCGTGATAAAGGCAGACAGCTGACAGGTGCTCCGAGTTGATGCTGCCATCAGGTGCATCTCCTAAACTTAACTCAGAGACGGTGGGAGAGAGGATGGGGGGGGGGAGCGACAGGGCAGCAGAAGAAGAGAAGGAAAGCAAAAAATGGAGAGGGAGAGAGAGAGAGAGAGAAGGAAGGAATGAGGGTGGGGTGGCGGGGTAGAGGGGTGAATGCTGACTTTAGGATAAGAAAGTGTGAGAAAAGACCTACAGTACGTAAGAGGGAATATTTAAGTGTGTGTGTGTGCGCGTGTGTTGCATATACGCAGGGACACATGGTGTGTGTTTGCATGTTGTGGCGCTCTGAGCTATATGCCAAGCCTCCCTGGAGAAATAAACACTGGAGTGTTTTTGAAGTACGTGAGGCTGAACGCGCACGTAAACGGAAGCCTCTCTGTCTAGACGCTGGCACACTGAAGGCCTAACAGGTTTACAGAACAGGTCAGGAAATAGAGAGGTGGGTAATGGAGGTAATGAGGCAAAGCTAAATAAAAGATAGCAGAGAGGTTTGTTGGTTTTTTTTAATGAAGAAAGGAAAGTATTGCCATTAATAAAGAAAGATATAGCTTGAGAGAAAGCAAGTTTTAAAGTGTGTGTGTAGGGCACGCATCAGCACTTGGCATACATTCGTGTATGGGTGCATGTGTCAGCACTTTGCCACTTCTGCACGCACACACGCACACACGCACACACACAGACCCTTCAGCTTACGTGTGCATGTGCGCATCAGAATCTTAGTGTATATATCATCATAACAGATGATATCTTCCAGGTTTCCGTGTTGACTCTGGCAGTGGAAATGACGGATTTTGGGCG
Source organism: Percopsis transmontana (assembly GCA_025447815.1). Lineage (NCBI taxonomy): Eukaryota > Metazoa > Chordata > Actinopteri > Percopsiformes > Percopsidae > Percopsis > Percopsis transmontana. The sequence goes on along the minus strand of JAOEHI010008635.1, from coordinate 19,115 downwards.
GGGGCTCATTAAACACAAGTCCACTGTGTGTGCGGTGTCACTTGTAACCACATTAAGCGCTCGCGCTGGTCTGAGCACGAGGTGACAAGGAGTGGATCCAGGGAGTTGATGTGGTTCTCCCAGGGTAGGTGCTTGTCAGAGGGAGACTAAAGATTCAGAAACACACACACACGCACAGCAGTGTGAGGAGGGGAGCCTGACGGAGCAGAGTGTGTCTTACAGGTAGGCCGACAGAGTGGCTAGGAGTGCTGTCACCAATTTGTTCCTAGCCATGGGGGACATACAGGGGATGGAGAGGCGATGGCACATTCCCTCTCCTCATCACGGCTAATGAGGCCCAGGCTGCGCTTTCCTCGTGTGTGTGTGTGTGTGTGTGTGTGCGCGCTCGCTCGTGAATGAGCGGCTGTATGAATGGGTGTCACAGGGCTCTGCACAGTCCTCCTAAGTGGGCATGATAACATGGCATATCCCAGCATCCCCTCAGCCTTACACACCGCTCCTGGCTGAATTATTCACCCCCAGCGAGAAGCGCACGGGATCACACGGGCAGCCTCTCCTCAGTGTGGACCTGAAGGGACTTCACACCGACTGAGGCTGCTCGCCCACATCAGCTGGGCCCTCAAACCTTCAGGTGGGCCGAGAGAGAGAGAGCGAGAGAGAGAGAGAGAGAGAGAAATATCAAGGAATAAAGGAACAGAACCCGAGCTGTTTAAAAAAAGATGTATAAGAATGTAATATTTGGACTACTATTTTTAGGAGTATAATAATGTAGTATCTTAAAATAGTATATTATGTTAGGATTTTATCAAATTCCTTGCAGCTGGATGAATTAGACCAAACTATTTCTAACTGTGTGTATTTATTGTATATTTTGGCTGTTAAAAACATGTGATTGATGTTATAAAACACTAGTATAGTATGCGTGTGTGTGTCACATGGAAATATAAATTAATTCTAACTTATTAATTTGCAAAAGAGCTTTTAAGAGCAGACCCTATGGTTGAACCAGAGTAAAAGAGAATGAATGGGAGATTTATTTGTGGTTCAGGAGCTCCCCTGTGTGGGAAAATATGGCAGTGCTTCATATAAAAGCTGAACTTTCTAAAGATGAGGAAATAACATTTATATTTTGTAAATTAAAGTGTAGATTATGGTATAATTTGCTGCCCCAATACGACAGATACAAGGCTAGATAGTATACAATAATTACATATAGGAGAAAAACAAGTAAAAACTCAAGATCAGTAACATAAGGACAACTTTTTCGGTAATGTATAGACAAAACCAAATCTTAAATTGGTTTGGTACCACAACGTACAGAACAAATCCAAACGTAGCTTAAAAACATCATATACTGTAGCAACAATTTAAAGTGGCTTCAATAAACTCCAAGAATGAAGTGTCTCATTTAATAGTTAAATGCAACTAAATTCCACAGATCCTTCAAACAATTCGAACACAGAGGACACTACTGACATGACAAGTTACCAAGATGTACCAACTTCAAATAAGTTATGCAGAGAATGATTGCTTTGCCATTAGAGAGAAGAAAGACCAGAGGAGAAAGGCAGGAGAAGAGACAAAACGAAGAAAGAGACAACAAAAGCCGGGCAAACAGGCAGGAGAGAAAAAAAAGAGGGCAGAGGGAGAGAGAGAAAGAACAGAGGTGAGCAGAGAAAAATAATAAATATTCTGCAGATTCACATAACACCAGAACATGACCAAGTCAGCTTATACAGCAGAGAGCATTGGAGGAGATATCCCCCCTCACTCCCTTTCCCAACGGGGAACCTTCACAGCATAAATTAGCAGAAAGTCGAGCTAGAGTTTCTTACTAAATAATGTAGCATACAAAGTCACACTTCAAATCCCTGATTGATTTTTCTGATTGTAAATAAATATAATTTGACCACTTCTAGCCTGTGCTTCTCTTTTTTTGGAAAGCATACAGATTGGGGAAAGAAATCTATTTACTGAAATCTATTTAAGCATATACGTCCGTTCATCGTTACCATTTTGTATAGTAATACAAACGAAAACAACTGAATTCACCCAGTGTCTGGGTCAAACAATTCTCGTGTTTAAAAGCAAATGTGTATGGCTATTTACAGGCGCTTCTACACATAACCTTCAACAGTCAAGTTAGTTTAGCGAGGCAGTGGAGGGCTGGAGATGAGCCAATCAGGGAGCAGCCGTGGGTGGTTTGAAGAGGCCAGTCTTTCGGAAGTATCGAACGATAAGAGGCACGGACACTAGAGTGATGCTGATCCGCACCGGAGCAAAGAGCTTGTGTACAGCGTAGGCCAGGACAAACGTGCTGGTTCCTGCCGCCATTTTGGACTGAACAACCGTCTCACTGAAGCCCAGCTTGCAAAGCACTGCCGCCATATCGATGCCACTGGGGAGACAAACAACACAGATCCAAATTAGACTTTCAAAAAGTGAAGCTTGGAAATAGCTTCTATACACATCTCCACCAGAGGGAGCCCTGTTTAATCAGAAATGATTTATTGTCATTTCATTTGTGATGTTTTAAGCACATTCCTGTGAGAAGATTGATGAGGCTGTAGATAATCAGCGTAAAAAGCATGAATCCTTGATATAATGCATCAGCGTTTGTTGTTGCAGAGTCAAGGCTCTGCCATCTTTGCGGTTCAGGGAAATAAATATCCAAAGAATGTGTCACCGTGAGGGGCAGAGCTACATCTCATTCAATACAGCATCTCTCTCACACATTAACAACTCTGTCAAGCAAGTCAAAGTATCCCCAGATAAATATAGGGATCCATCTGTGCCCTGACAACTGTTACCCCGACACTAGGCTTAGTAATGCCAGCCCACATGCTGCAGCACTGTGGCTGAAGAATGATTATGCTCTGTGGTTGTCCACGGGTCATTAACAGCTCCATGAGAAAATCCCCATGCTGTCTGATAAGCTCTGCCTAGTCCCACTGGTATTTATGTCTCTGGCTCAGGGCCAGATGGGCAGACAAGGGCTAAAACCTCTGGTCACAAGATGCATGGAGGGATGCACTTGTAACCTGAATGTCAGGACTAAGCATGTGTTGTACCTTGCTGTCATAACTTCAGGGGCACAAATACATTTTTATCTAGTTCAGTTTTTTGAAGACCTTGGAACTTTTCTTTTAGCTCTTTCAAGTATAAGGTAACAAAAAAGCAGAAAAGGCAAGTAATAGCCGAAATGGGATTATAACGTATTGCAATTTAGTGTGCAAGTAACGCCCAAGACAGGGCCTTCCCCCAATCCATCGCTTTTAATGCTGTGTGCCAGTCAGGGTGGGGACCATCTCCAATGTTTAGATCTTTAGCATGACTCAGCCAGAGATTTAACGCACAACCTTCAAAGATACTGTGAGGGGCATCCACCCTCTCGTGGATCTAGAAAGCAGAACCAGACAAGATACCTTTTTTAATATAGGTTTCAAGGATATGAACTGCTTGAGGCGCACTTACAAATACCTTATCTGTCAGTTGAACAGTGCCTTCAAAGCACAGGGAAGCAAGGGGAAGTTACAGTAGCATGCTCAGATCACACACTACTGACTCCAGCGGTAGTAATTACGTCTTGCTATTTGTATTACCTGGAGACAAGAAGGTAGACCATGCCCAGGGACATGAGGGAGATTGCCACATGAAAGGAGACTCCCACCGCGCCATACTCCTTGAAGACATTCTTTAACTGCTGGGTCTTGCTGGGTTTGACCTGCTCTGGCTCCGTCTCCCCTGGGGATTTATAGGAGGAGGCAGTAGAGATCTCCTTTACTTCCAGCTCCCCCTGGGGGGAGAGAAGGAAGGAACCAGAACACCAAACACCATTAGACAAAGCTGTGTGTCACTAATCTTTCAAGTCCAAACACAGGTTCCAAACACCATACATACTGTGTATTTTAATAAATATGCAACAAACTATTATCAATGGTATTGTTTTCTAACTCAAGAAGCTCGAACAATGTCTGCCCCAAGTTGGTTTGTATTATCTTTATTTTATGTTCAACTCTAATTCAGTTGTAGCTGTTGTCTGACATAACCTAACACAGACAAACAAAGTACACTAACTTTGTTAGTACACTGACCTCGAGACAAACCACTCTTTAAGATGAACAAGCAGCAGACCCAATAAGCAGCGTGACATGTACTGTAGCAGGAAGGTCATTGCCATGTGTACGAACAGTAAATGGATTAGCTGCACAACATCCACAAACAAAACAATAGCCCTCAATGCCACAGCAGACAGCAGAGCTGCCACAGACAGAATACTGATGGTGTGGTCATGTGACACACTGGCAGCAAGATGGAAACATGTCAACAATGCACACACACAGTTTGTCTTGTGTGTGTGTGTGTGTGTGTGTGTGTGTGTGTGTGAGAGAGGGGGGGGTTGTTTGTATTCAAGTGTATCTGTTCAACACAATGCTGTAGAACCTGCAAATCAGCTTTATTTTTAGAAACTGGCGGAAACAGATGGACGTAGTTAGTTAACTTCAGGCAGCTAATATTTTATGAGTGAGAATCATATTTTAGATAAAGTGTGGCTAGACTATAATAAATACAGCTGATCAAAGTTAAACTATGGGTCTATGCCTAATATAAACCAGAATTCCAGGTGACCATCCCAGGTGCAAACTGAAAACATACCTATAATTACAATTATTTTTTGCCCAAGTTTCTTTTAGTATGCATGTATGTACACACATTATTTTTTAGATTAATATTTGACTTGCTTGACAGAATTGTTAATGTGTGAGAGAGATGCTGTATTGAATGATGTAGCTCTGCCCCTCACAGTGACACATTCTTTGGTTACTCTAGTACCCACTACTTTTAATTAATAAGAGTGTTCATGTAGGCAAAATATATGAATTTGTAAAGGACTACAGCGGGCCTGTTCATAAGGCATTTCACAAATACTCATTCTACCCATATCCTAGCCTTACAGCACTTGTGGTATTGCATAGGATTTCAGCTTTCCAAGCATTTATATACAGTAGCACTATGATACATTATCACAGAGGACACACATCAACAGAGAGCCTAAGGTCTTATTTTCTCTTGGCATTAATTTGTCTTGAAACTTGGCCCAAACCCCAGGATGAGGACATGGTTTGCAGACATATTCACTGGCCTCCAACAATAAACAATAGAATGGCTGGAGTGGGGGAAAGAGCAGGCCTTTGGTTTTCAGAGAGGATAAGGCTGGGCCAAGCTAAAACGACAGGCAGCTAACAGCCCTGGGAGTGTCATGTGAGCGAGTGGCCAAAGGGAGATGTGCCAGGGAGGGTCTATAGGAGGGTAAACAGTGGAGCTGCTGTGTCTGATAACAGCTTGTGAGGGGCATTAAGACACATTACACCCATCTAAAAACAGGTCTACTACCTCCACATACATGGTGAAAGCAAAGTGTTTGACAACAAAGTGATAGCTTTAGAAAACTAAGGCCTATGACCTAAATAAATTGGGTTCTGTGTTAGCCTGTGTCAATGGAATTACATAAACATTGTTTACTAGATTACAAAATGCAACCTAAACACCTTCCAAGATCCATGTCAAGGGACGCATGGTAGCCTAGTTCTTATGGCTGACTTATCAGTGACTCAGCATATTTTACAATCTCTGTGTAGACATAATATCCTACACAAGGTGACAAGAATGATGCACACATTGAAATGCTATGAGTCATGTTTCTCACGTGTCTTGAAAATGAAAATAATTTTTGGATTGTTTCCCTCAAATGTAAACAGGCCACGTGAGCACGGTAAGCGTCAGTACGTAATAGCTTGTTGCATAACGACGCTGCCTGCGTACACAAAGAAGGCCAAGGCAGGAACCTTCTGCATGATTTATGTTTTTATGTTAAATCCTGGCGCCACTTTCGACACACAGATGGTGTCGCCACTGGTTGAACAGCAGCATTCTGTAGACGCGGAGGACTTCATTGCTGTTTAAACATTGTTGCATGAAACGTCCACTGGGTTAAATTAAATAGTGACAATGACTTTCATTTACCCCTTTGTTGTCAGTGTGCGTTTCCCCGGCACGTGTGTCTCGTTTCTGCGTGGCCGCAGCCGTGGATGAGGCTCTTGTTTGCATGGTCGTTGTGAAAAAGCTTGGAGTGCTAACATTTGCACCGGCCGTAAACAAAATTGTTTGTGGTGCTCGTATGCTTTGGCACCTGTTAACGTCACTGCGCGGTGAGCTGTAACCAAATATATGATTACTGAATGTAAGCTGCGTTTGGGAGAGATTCACAGCAATAGTGGCCACCCGACCAAAGGGTCCCTGGTCCGTTATTAGAAAACGAGAAGAGTCCCAGTTTTTGACAGCCGTCAAGTCATCTGTCTGGTGCAAGAACAGAGAGTCCTGAACGCCGGCCGATGCACCCAGTGCACGACAACATTGAAGTGAATAGTTAGTGGGTAATGTCCATGTAGCGTCCCTTATTACATTTGATTTGAACTCCAATATCCCCGAAGGTTTGAAAGCTTGTTTTAAAGCCGAAGCAGATAGCCTCGCTCCACGACACAAAAACATCGTCGCAGTAAAAGTTAAATAAATAATAGGACCACGGATATTAAAATAAAAAACGATACTCAAATCGCTGAGAATTAGCAGTAAATACTATGAAGTTGCTACTGGCATTCTGCTCTGTAGTGGGTTCTCCCCTGTAGCCCCACTTGGCGATAATGACTGCAGCCAATAAGGTTTGACGTGAGGGAGAAAATAATCTGCACGCATGCGGGGAGTGAAGGGAGGGGGAGTTTAAAGGTAACGATATAATTTAATTTTGTTCTGAATCTACGTGGAAGCGGGTTGTAGTTTATAATAATATAGTAGCTCTCAAACTTTTTGACCCGTGACCTCCAAAAGGAACTGGTTCATTGAACCAATTAATTGAACCAAACGATAAACAAGGCTACTTTTAAAAGAAAGACATAACAACATTTAACCGCATAGACACAATTTAAACAATAGGCCTATGTAACCCGTGTGCAAATTAATAAAGTAAAAAATTATTAGAAATACTGGAATAATCACATGAATTTCATGACCCCACTAATAAAGTCAACTTCGGGTTCCCAACCTACAGTCTGAGACCACTGTAATTGATCATAGGCTATATATTCAAATAGGTAATGGTCTTTTCAAAGTAGTAGCCTGTTTAACAAAGCACACATATAACAGATAGGCTACAATGGTCGTTATCATGACTATAGGCTGTCAAGACTTGTTGAAATTAACTGTCAACTGCCAATACCTAAGATAAGGCTATCCATGCAGCCGGGGGGCGTTCATTTAAAGGCGCAAGTAAAAATAAGACTGTAAATTGTACATTTTTACTCAGTGCCAGAACACTGTCAATGAGTGGAAACTTTGTATTTTAAACATGCAGATAATGCAACACTCACTCACACCTTGAAATGAAGAGAGGTACCGGAAATATAGAAGAGAGGAAAGGAAGGAAACACACCCCGTGGCGGTAAACCACTGAAAGACCTACCCTTATATATAACATGTCTACCAAGTTATAAAGGAACATTTTCTTGACAAGTTGGAAGAACTTGATAACAAATCAGTTTAAATGCACCCCACACCCCTTTTTATGCCTTAGATATAGGGTTTGTCCCATTTTCCTGTCTGTGCTCCCTGCATAGGTTGTGCTACTGTCTCAGGAAGGGGAACAGAATGCAAATAAAACTTTGTCAGTTGTCAAATGTGGCAAGCCTTTCCTCTCAACTTTCACATTACAAATTCATTAATTTTAATATCTGTGAACGGTCACCATCATGTGTCTTTACTAATTTACAGCAGCTTTAACAATATACAGGTACTTCTCCTGAGCAGCTGGCTTGCATTGCTGGATGGGGATGCCATCTAATTTCTAAAGGGAAATTGCATTAAGGAGTATACCATTCTTAGAAAAAGTCTTGTAATTAAATTTTGGCAATGTTTTTTTAAATCTAAATTAATTGCTGAGAAGGAAAGAATTACATAATAAAAATGAAAGGGACTAGAACACAAACACAGAAGCAGGCAATTTGGCAATAGGCTGCAGTAAATACATGTAAGACTAGTTACCTTCCCCTCCTTAGCCGGGGCTTGGACCCTAGGGATCCGTGCAGAACTCACATTATATACACATTATACAGTATACTGCACCAATCCCACTAACAAAAATCCTCTATAACAATCTTTGTTCTGTCCTCCTTTCCTCCTTTCTGTTAGATCAGCTCTTAGAATACTAAGCACTTTGCCAGAATTTAGGCTGCTAGCAATGAATGACTATGTGAGGAGTGAATGATATCTTTCGAGTGAATGATATCTTTCGAGTGAATGATAACTTTCGAGTAAAAAATGCATACGTGAAATAACCTTCACGTATGCATGTCCTTATTCTAGGAGAATGTTACTTGCTTGCAAAAACTGGTGGTTAACCAGTTCAACTGTTGACAAATGTAGGCCTACTAATTGTAAGTTGCTTTAGATAAAAGCATCTGCTAAATGCTGTAAATGTACATTTACACATGTTTTCCCCCTCATAGAAGCTACCTGTCTCATCCATTTTCAGGCCGTCATTCCTCAATTCATCCTCTCATCTCTCCCTCCATTGGTGGGGGTCCAAATCCAGAATCCCCTCACCCATCTTTATTCATTCTTTTCCTACCTGTTCCTTTATGCCGCCACCGTATTTCCCAAACCCTTAGTCAATGTGTGGAGTGACTAGTGTCTTTATGCGATTGCTGGCACCGATCCACTTTGCTCTCCGCTGAAGAGGAGTGGCAGGCCTGCTGGACTGGGGCTGGAGCCAGCTGGCTCCGGCTGAATACATCAATATTCAAGGCCCAGTTATGTAGCGCAAAGGAAAGGCCATGGACCTCAGATAAGAGGTTAATGCAGCCTGGATCACATTTCAGCACCCTTTTGTTTATCTGCCTGTGGTCATCTAGTCAGTACATCCAGGTCGGATGTACTGACTAGATGACTGGTTGATTTTTTCAGGGGTGTGTAGAGATGGTGCCTTAATCAAATTTGGTTGCTTAACTACTGTATTTTAGTATTTTAATAGTGTGTCTGCAGGCTCTGTTTCAGCTATTGCATAATTGTTGGAATGTGACAACATAATATTGCAGTAGGGGTACGAAAAATGTGCATAGTCATGAATGTAACTTCCTTTTCATCAACACAACCAAGAACTCACCACAACGCTTAAATTAAGTAGAATGGCGCTGAGAAAGCGTTACATTTTTGCTCATCGCAGCATCTGTGTCACTGTGCACAATAACTCGAAAAGTTCTGTTCTGCCAGCCTGGTGCGTTCCATTTTAACAGGCAAGTCCTAATTTCCAGTTAAAATTTCAGCCCAGGAACTCGGAAATTCCGACTTCCCAAATTCAAATGGAATGCACCAGGCTGGCAGAACAGAGAGCTTTTCAAATTATTGACACAGATGCTATGATGAGCAATACCCCCCTCCTATGCGTTTATGCTCACGTGGGTAACTAAGGCAAATGTAAACTTCTCCAAACCTACTCCGAAAGGCACCCATTGACCTTGTCCCCACAGTAACAAAGGAAGTTCTGAATGAGGGAGAGAGAGAGAGAGGAAACAACCAAGACCCTGACAGCTGTGTATTGAAAAACAGACAGCCCAACCTCTGCTTGTGTCTGTAAAGAAAGGAGCTATACATTGGAGACAGAAAGAAGGCACACAGACATCTCAAGAAGAGCTAAACATTGGTTAACTCCATATGGTATAGTGAACTGCACAAGGTATACAGTACAGCAGTGGTTTTCAAAGTGTAGTTCGGAAGGAATACCCAATACCCCAAAAACAATAACATCAAACGTCTGATGCATGTATCTAAAAAATGTTACTCTGGTGAAGGGAGGCGAGAGCAATCTTTTTTTAGCATTCCAAGCTGTGTGGGTAAGTCATTCATAAAGTACACTAACTATTGTTTTGGGTAAAGTATGGCTTTAACTTAGAAATAAAACTATAGCCTTGATTAAGGCTATATATTTAATACTCGCATATTTGCATAGTGATTCTGCAAGCCCATAATAATTTGAGCATTAAAAGTGTACAGACCAGTGATGCTTTAGAAAACACACTTGAATTCTCAAAATATACAATTTATTCAAAATATGTTAATGCAACCATCAGTATTTTCCAGTAATTACAAAATCAGTAGTAATTATTTTCTTAATTATCTTATATTTATCCACAAAGATGCTTACAGTTTGATTGGTGTCATCAAAATATTACTGTTAATTTCGCAGAAGTGACAGCCCTCTCTCTGACATACAAACGCTTGCCAATACTGGAACATGGATTTGGAATCCATCATTTTGGAAGTTTAATTCAATACAATGATTTACTGAAATTATAGCTTTACCATAAAAGCTTCACTTGGTCACAGAAACACTGGGATACAGTAGGTGTGTTGGTGTGACAATGACAACCTAGGTGCACCTTAATTTATATTCAGATTTCCCACTTGAACTATGTTGTCTGCTAAATGTGGTTCATTTATATTTCATATTTCTATAAAGGCTTTAGTACAATGTCAAGATAGTAACAACAAAGACATGAACGCGGTTCAAAAGGAACAGGTACCGATTACGGTTACCGATACAAACAGTTTACGAAATTTTCTGTACACATTTGACACTGTACAATAGGAGTGGTATTTAGGATGAGGCCGAGGTAAAGTGGGGTCACCACTCTGAGCAAACAGCTTTCTGTGTAAAGTAAAGTAAAAAAACATTCCCTATGCATTTCAATATCCACGCCATTGATATCATAAAACACAATTTGGCACTCAAAGAAGTTAGAACTCATATTCCTTCTGTATTCCATAGCATGTGGTAAAAGAGCTACATACTGTACCAGTTTATGTGTAACGTTGAAAAAAAGAAAGGTAAAAGACAGTTTTGCTTGTGTCAGTATTTAAGCACATATACTGTACAGGTCCACAGGTAACTATACTATTATTGTATATTTACATATACAGTATTTTGAACACTATTAATGAAGAGGATGGGCTCATATTTGTGTTATGTTTCTATGTGGAAACAAAATACTGTCAAAACAAACATAGTCAAGCTGTATGGTTGTTTGTATGCCTGTGCACAATATAAGCACACTATCAACACTGAACTAATTTTGTCAGTTGGATATTAACGTTTCCATTTCCATTTCACATCATTCAAATAATAAATACACTCGACTTGACAAATCATATCACTCAATTTCATACACAACATGGTTTTATAAATAAAATCTGAAAAACTGTACAGTATCTTTGAACAATCTCTGCTTACAATATTATGTGGATAAGCACAAAGTTGGTTCGTAACTCAAACCCCACCCTTGTCAGTTAGAAGATGATTTGTAGGGACAGTAATCGAGTAGAGGAATATTTGACAGACAGATCTACAGTTATCATTTAAAACACTAGTGCAGTAGCTTTCCTAACCCCTTCCTTTACAGGAAAGGCTTTCCTGAATATTTCAACACCATTTTATAGCATTCCTTCCCTTTACATAGACAGGCAGCATTTATGCACAGAGGACAATTCATAAGAGATTTCACTCGTCCCTTATTTGCTACGTTTGACTCGGTTTTGGATACATTATAGTACAATATACAGTATTATAATACATCCTGGCCTTTCTATGACAATCTACATTGAAACATGGGACATGTTACAGGGACAAGTTATAAAAAGCAACAATGTGCTTTGCTAATTCTCTCCAAATGTAAATCATGGTACAGAAGATAACACTTGCCCTTTGTACCCATTGGGGTCCATCTACCTTTAGGGCAGAACGCATGGCATCATAATATTCAAAAACAACTTCTCCTGTGAACAGGGCAACTCTCCTCATTGAAATACTTAAAGCTGCACAAAAGCAACAGCAAAATACTGGGTTCTGCAGTCTGTGCCAACTTTGCTGAGGAACTCCATATCTGAAGTGGAATTGAATCCCAGAAGGCCAGAAGTGACCACCTGATGTTCATTATTGCCTTCTTCTTAATACTTCAACATTTGCAGGTATATGGAATAAATCCCTTCTGTTTCAATAGAATTACATGGCAAAGTGGTGCACTTTCTCCTTCCTTCCTTCTTATATGGACATTTCTGGCGTGCTCCACAGTAAGGGGCAGGACTCAGTGAAAGACACTTTGTGTCTTTGAACCAGGAATCAGCTCCAGTCTGGCTTTTCTTCTCTTCTTCCTCTGGTAAAACAGAAAGCATGGAAGGGTGAGAGGAAGGTTGAATATCCTTCCTTTTAGGCAAAGCTATGAGGGGAACACAGGTGAAACACTAGCTTACAGGAACACAATTCGCCCATCCTATTGTAAACACTGTGGAACCTCCCTGCCTCCTTCCTTCCTTCCTTCCTTCCTTCCTTCCTTCCTTCCTTCCTTCCTTCCCTTCTACAGGACCTTCCTTGTGGCCTCCACTCTGCTACGACACACAGCAGCACATCCGCGACTTGGGCTGCTCTTCTTCTATTGGCTGTTTAAATCTAAGGATGGGCGGGTCCCCACTGGCTGGTGTGGAGTAAACCGCGCTGCCGTTGGAGGACACCAGCGGCATGCGGGGGTCATCGGAGCTGCTCTTGACATCCGCGGAGGAGTCAGTGGATCCGTTTCCTAGGTGACCATTGAACAGGGGATGATTTAATAATTTCGCGGCGGCCCTCTGTTTCTTCAGCTCGGACAGCGTCTGAGCACGCTCTCTGGGCAAGGCTTCCTCATTGGTGGGCTGGCCGGTGATGACCGCGCCCTTGTCAGAGGGGGCATAGTTGGCGGGCGGCTGCGGGGGCGTCGAAGTCGCTGTGGAGATGAGGCCGTTCTGTTTGTTACCGACGTCTTTGAGGATGGTGGGTATCTTGGGTACGTCTGGTGCCACTACAGCTACTGCTGGCTTGACCTGTAGCACAACATCAATAGGGATTACACTCATGTATAGGCTTTCTCTTTAGCATGATGAAACACCTTGAAGGTCTGATTTCAGCCTTGGGTAGATAAACACATTATGACCGAGAGTCTTTGTAAAGCTGGTGCTGGGTATGAAAATGTAATTATGTCTGAAGTAAAGCCAATTTGTTCACCATGGTAACGTACATATTGAATTCCCTGAGTAATACATTGTAATGAAACTGCCAAAACAAACAAACAGTCATAACAACTCACAATAATTTCTGAACAAGCTTGTCAGTATAATGTAGACATGGTAATTAGGAGACTCACATTAACCACCTGGCTATTCTCCACATCAGACTCCTTCTCTTTTTCCTCCTCCTCTTCCCTCCCTCCCCGCCAAACGATGGCTTCTGTCTCGTACTCCTTGCGACATAAGTTGTGTCTGTCGGACAGGCTGGCTCGACGCACTACTTTTCTGTGGACACAAGATGGCAGCAAAGGTTGTGAGTTACTACAAAAAAAAACATTCCATCCAATATGGAAAATAAAGCTGCAGACAGCAGCATTGCTATATGATAATTTATGTTATAAAATCCATTTCTCCCACGAAAAGAAAAGAAAAATACACAGTATATCTGATTGCAGTAGTGTTTAAACTAGAAATTCAGCTAAATGAAGAATTAAGTTATTCCTATTGCTATATAGTTCCTACAAAATAATGATATAGATATAATTATGCGATTTAGGATTGATATTAGGATTGTACTTTAATATTATTCAAAGGGAAATTAAGATTTTGCAGCTGCCAGGGTAAAGACATGTGCAGTAGTAAAAACAACAATATTCTGAAAAATACAGCAAAATACTGAGGGTGAAATACAGCACTGAACCAGAACAGACCGCGTCTATTTAAGATTTTTTAAGGTAAAAAATCCCTCCCTTATTACTATTGTAAACATCTAATTTATAATTAAATTAATGAATACACAAATAAATAAGGATATACACAAGGATATTTAAACACCCATAATGTATCACACACTATATTTCTATGTTGTAGTACCACTGCTGCCACCACCAGATGGCAGTACCTACCCACGGCTGCCTGCGCTAGACGTTCTTCTACACAGCGAGGTCTTGTGTTTGAGCTGTGACTTCATGATAATGTCATGTTTGTGTTTCAGGTCCAGCAGAATGGCTCTGAACTCCTCATCTTCACACAGATCTAAAATTGAAAGGAAGATTCATCTTTGTCTAACTGTTATAATTGTACTGTAACTACGGCAGTTTAAAAAAATATATTTTAATAGGGATACATATGTATCCCAATACAGGGTGCATCACATGATTATATAATTACATTTACCACCGTCAGCTGTGTCATTATTAAGGAAGGATGCACACAGACTAGTTGGGCTACAGTTTGCAGTGTTACCTGCTTATGCTTTAAATGCCTGTCAGCATTACGGCAGTTCTTTACTGTAGTATTTCTTGGTCCACTGACCACAGAGTCAGTGCAACTGGTAAAGGCTGACAAAGCTGTTCCTTGTGATAGCAGCAGTTAAGGCCCCCAGGCCCACTCTGTTTTTTTACCGTCTATATCATACAGTACTGTATACATTATATATAGATAGATAGATAGATAGATAGATAGATAGATAGATATGTTGGAGAATTCCTGACAGACTAAAAACAAAATGTATCAGTTTGGGGAAAAACGTACCGATGGGCGTCTCCTCTAGGGAGGTTTTGGCGTTAAGACTGGCTCCGTGTGAAACTAGCAGCTCAGCAACATGCATCTGGAACATGACAGCAGCACAATCACACTGTAGTTCACTCTGTGTTAGCGTGCACGTGCCCCTGTCTGTCTCCCGTCTGTTTACCGTACCTGACCCCAACAGGCAGCGGCATGGAGCGGCTGCCATCCATCGGCGTCCCTTAGGTCCATGCTTGCTCCCCCCTCAAGCAGCAACTCAGCAGCCTGCACATATCCATTAGCCGCAGCGATGTGGAGCTAAAACAAGGTTAGGGAGGGAAGACGGATTTAAGGGGATGAGTCAGTAAACAAGAACCATAAATAAATGTTAATAGTCTATGTTTTTTTTCTCTCTTTAATGGGTGTAAACCTAAACCCGAAGACCAAGGCAAGAGAGACGGTATTAAATCAGAGTGGAAGTTTAATGATTTTGGCAAATGATGCAGCAGGGTCATTTGTGCAATGACATTACCAACAGACAATGTTCAAATTTGTACAGTACAGTACAAATATAAAGTAATATGAACAGGAATCCAAACTTAAACTTAGATAAAACGTTGATATATATGTATAGTTTTAAACAGTTTTTTTTTTCTGGCCAGTAGTTTGTTTACCAATTTTGCGGCACATCACTGTATATGAATCATACACGTGTGCGTTTCTGCCCCAGAACAACTACCAATAGCTGTGACAAGTTTAAACAAATATAGACTAATATTATTCATAGAGTGTCTGTGCTCGATAGTGACAGACAAATGGGTAGTGAGTGAGTAGTAGCACACTTTCTTTATAATAAATATAATAAATAAAGAGCACTTTGAATGCATTTCTTAAAGTGCAGCGAAGACAGGTGAATGCCAAACATAAAGTAACATTTATTGAATAATAATAATGATGAAAAAACTCCAGTAAATTAGAAGGTATTGGAGCCTCTGTCAACACAGCTCTGTTTTAATACAACCTACACCCGCACAAACAGCAGAGCATTCAAACTGTTTAGAAAGCAGAGACAGAGAATAGGGCTATGAAGTCAGGCTTCACAACCCCCTACACACCCCTAGCCTCCTAGACTTTAATGTCTCAGAGCACTGATGTTTACTTCAATATTTATCTGAAGTGCTAGAATAAGAACAGTCCGTCGACAAATGTGTGTTGAGAATGATCGGCTCCTGGAGGGCATTACTGGTTTTGTGTCGGGCTGCTAATGAGAAGAGTGACACTGGACCGCTCCTGGGTCTGGACTGTTTATTTAGGAAACTGTTATTCTGCAAGCCTGTTTAAAAAAGGGTGCAATTTTGTGCACAAAGTACTCTTTGTATGACTTTTACAAAAACAGTTTACCAAATATACCAATAACAGGAAAAAAGGATAGGATCAGAAAAAACAACATTATGCAATATGTGATCTAAACACAGACACTGAAATGATTATCCACAGTCAAGGCTATGACAAATATGTATTTCACTGGAAAGAGATTAACTTTACATAACCTTATTGCAGTGGTAGGTCTCTATAGGGCCTGCATGTTCTGCTTTACTGTATCGTGTTAAAGTAAAGATTAACAAGATGCAAAAATATAGCAGACAAAAAGCTCAAGGGGAGAATTTAAAGCCTAGCAGAGTTATTTTGAGCTTCTATTATCTACTACTATATTACATATTTTATCAGCTACAGTATTACTCATTGTAGCTGTGATTCTTTAGCTTAATCCTTGATTCACAAATCTTTTATAAGAGACATTTAACATTATAATCTCCACACAATAAAATAAAGCATTAGGTGTCTGAGGTGGTAACGTCTTCCTAACACATTGCTGAGCCCTACTTGATGTCGTCATTTTGATACAACACATCCATATGGATCTCCCTCCACAGGCGTTCATACAGCCTTCAGGAATCATAGCAGCAGACAGAACTACAACAACAGGGTGCATACAGTACAAGATGCCATATACACAAACAGGCAGTGACGTGTCTCTTACCAGCGTTGCACCCTGGGAGTCCTGGTGGTTGACCTCATCGCTGTTTCTCAGCAGTTCCTGGAGATCTCCCAGCATCCTCCTCTCTGTTGACGCCCGTGTCTCATTTATCATCTCCTGAGTGATGCCTGTCAGCCAGGCACACACACACAGAACCATATGTTTGTCAGTCACAGCGTGAGAGACAGTTTGCCCTCACATACTTCACACAACGGGCGGCATACTGATAAAGACACATACTGATAAACACACACACACAAATGTGTTATACACAGGGAATACAGATACAGACAGGAATACAGATTTGGTGCATCGGAGACAGTCAATTTCGTACAGAGAGAAACGTTAAAGACAAATGTTAACATGACACCAAAAGGGTTTGTTTCTAGTTTGATCATTTTTAACCCTTTTTTTTATGAAAATCACACCTCGTGAAGGAAAATCAAAAGCAGCAATAATACATTTCAGAGAGAGACATTTTATTTTGTTTCACTGCATATATACTAGCTTGTTTAGTAAAATATGTCCATTATCAGGTTGGACAGTAAAAAGATCAGCAACAGGCACATCATTTGAAAATGAAAGATATCTTAAATGATGAAATATTCAAACCATACGGTATTATACAGCAAGTCAAACTGAAGCTGTTATGTTCAGCTGAGGAGATGGAATGTCTCATGACCACTCTACATTTCACCTTAAGTCCAACTGTCTCCCTAACAGGTAAACAGGGCCAGACAATTGAGAAAAAAAGTACTGACAAAACATATTGACTGGATTTTGGTCAGAATGTATCCAAATGACCTTAAAATAGGAAAACAAGGCAGCCAGCTAGACAGATTCCTCTCCTATCACTGAGGCTCATCACAGATGAGCTGGGCTCTATGGATCAAGAATCTGTCAGATCAGTCAGTGCGGCCCATAGTGTGTATACAGTATGTGTGTGTGCGCGCGCACATGTTTGTGTATGTGTGTGTGTGTGTGTGTGTGTGTGTGTGTGTGTGTGTGTGTGTGCACGTGAGAGAGAAAAAAAATTGTTTGTGCCTATCCCTACAGTGTGTGTGTGTGCATTCCCAGATAGAGGTCTATCCAGTAATATGGTACTGAGAACATTAGGGGAGCAATTAGCAGCACTGCACTCCATTTGATGGGCTTATTATTCATTCTTCTCACCTACAAGTCTCTGTTGTCGGCTAGATAGGCTATTCTGTAAACAGAGAACCTCGCTTGGGCCTGCTGGCTCTCCTTAGTTTCTCTTCTGGCTCCAACGCACAAAAAGATACACACTTCCTACAGCCCACTGCATCATTCAGTAGGAGTGAGAGATAGACAAACATCTCATAAACTCCCTCAGGTGTCAACACACACAAAAAACACCTTTGGAGCTTTAACATAACCAGAGGTTACTATGGGACCCTAGGGAGCACACAAACTCTTTCCCCATAACAGAGACAGGGCGAGAAGTCTGACTGTGTAATTGTATTACATGTTCTTGAGACATGTGAAACACAATTACTTTTTTCATTTCATATACTTAACTGGATTAAAACTAATATTTACCCATATTTAATCTGTTGAACTGTGCTAATGTTATGATTAGTCACCATAAATAGCTCTCCTGGAGCTTTGAGTTCTGTTAAAGTGGATTATATCAGATTAGATGTGAATAGTCATTCATCTGTTGTAATAACACTGTGGGATAAAGTGACAATAAAAATGCTGGTCTACTAAACAAAGGTAATATAGGCTACTCAGCAATGAAAGCTATTGTTATTTGAGAAACCACAGTTTTTTCATCATATTATGAATAATGTTTGTCCCTGTTTTTGAATCAATTCAACCATTCTGGTTTGAATGGCTTCCATTTCTTACCAGGAGAGATTAAGACTTCAAGTAAGCTACACTGAAGCCATTTTCACTTTTTTACATTATGTAAAATATTATATAATCTGGTGTTTTCAAACATTTATATTCTACCTCGGTTAGCCATAGCCGTTTCAATGATGTCCAGTGTTGGGTCGTCCTCACAAAGGTCATAGGGCATGTTTCCATCAGAGTTGACTGCTAGCAGATCAGCACCACTGTGGAAGACACGTGAACGTGGTCAGTCTCTGAACATACAAGTGGGGAACATAAATGAAGAGAGGGGGGCTCTTTCTGTCCTCTCCCCCTCCTCTGCAGATGTGGGGGCTGCTGCCGCCTTGTTAACATGAAGGTTGAACCGATTTGATGCGTCTATCCTGCCTGGTTAGTGTAAAGTTTAGAATATTCAAACCTGTACCTTGAAATAATGATGGAGTCTAATGAAGCTAATCTTTATGTGGGGGGAGGGGGGGACGGTTCTTGGGGGGGGGGGGGCCGCCCCCCCCCCCCCCCCAGGGGGGGGGGGGGGGCCGCGGGGGCGGGGCGCGGGGGGGGGGGGGGGGTGTGG
>JAOEHI010008616.1:0-34322 GCA_025447815.1 Percopsis transmontana | reverse complement strand
GTGTGTGTGTGTGTGTGTGTGTGTGTGTGTGTGTGTGTGTGTGTGTGTGTGTGTGTGTGTGTGTGTGTGTGGAATGGAATAGTAAGTCCAAAAGTCATCCAATGGGTGGCCTTGTAAGACCATCTTGATATGGCAAGCTGCATGATTTGTTCAGCTCTGAACATCAGTCTAGGAACTGAGGAAATAAGCATCCAGGTGGGTAGTTCAGTTGGTACCGACAGCATGAAGTGAAAAGCAGTGTTTGAAAATCATTGTCAAATGTTTTGTTAATGTTTTCCCTAGTTGTATCCCTTTATTGCTGTGTATGTTATGGTCCCCATGTGTGCCTACACCTTACTGTCTTGTTCATTTTAAATCGGCCGTATATGCCAGGCGTTGTCTGTACAGCAAGAGTTTTGTATGATATATATTTCTAATTTGGATTTCTGTTTGTATTTTTATAGTGTGTTGTTATAGTAGTGTAATATTAAAAGCAAAATGGTGGCCAAAAGCCTGCTCTTTGTCTCTTGAGGCAGACTTTCCTGGTATAAAATCAAAAAATGTCCACTGCATAAGCCAGAGCCATTAATCTTGGTGAAGGTCAATGTGAACCTACATAATATGAATGACTGCATCTCAAAACGTTGGTAATTAAGGACTACACAATCTTATCAATCAGATCGGATTAGGTTTGTAATACTAAGATGACAAAAAGGAAACAAAATGAATCTTTACATTTATTGTCATTTTCTTGATTCAAAATGAAATTACCGGTAACTTGTGAAATCAAACAAATGCAGATAATACTCCACATTATTTCCCATACACTATACATAAGCTATTTGGTTATTCTATCAATTGTCATTTGATTACTGCAGTAATATCTGTGTGCTAAGCACTTTGAAGAATTATTCCGCTAAGAGCAGGTGAGAAAAGGTCAGAGCAGAGCGAACACGCTGTTTTATAAAAGAAAACGTATTTTTGTCTGTCTGACTGGGGAGGGTGACACACACGCACCCATGTCAGCTGTCACCTTCATCTGATAAAAGCAATGACCCTGGCAGATACTGCTGATCGCTATCTTTCAGTGGGTGCCAAATCAGAAACACTCGCTGCTGTGGAAAGGCTTGAATCCTGCTGTATGTCAGGGGCTAAGGAACACATTTGGAAGTGATCATTCCAGTGTTAACAGCATCTCAGTGATAACATCAGCAAGGGAGATAACAGACAGTCATAGAACAAAAATACAGCATTTTAATAATGCAGGTTTGTGTTGTTTATTATGTTGTGTAATATTAAGTTAAAGGAGAAAATTAAATGTATATTGTCATCAAAGTTTCTGTCATGATTAAGGGAATATATATTTATAAAATATTGTATGATAAGAGAGGCTAAAATGTTGTATAGGGTGTTTGCTTTTTTAGGAAATAAATAGGGATGCACCGGTTGCGTTTTTCTTGGTCAAATTCCGATTACCGTTCTTTTATAAGCCTGAGCCTTTCATAGTAAAGCTTTAACATTTTTTTGTCATTAAGATGTAAAGATATTTAGTTCTAAAATTGTTCACTTAGCTATTTTTGAAGGTCCCTTAGCAGCATTCGCGTTCGTCGCCTATTTACAGTTTTACGAGGCAGCTTCCGTTTAACAGGACAAATTGATCAAAATAAGATACGTAGCTTTCTCTTTACAGTGAGATGAACATAATTATGCTACTGAAGAATTTCCACACCGCAGACATGTTTCACATCAGTGTAAGCTACCATGAGTTTTAAGCAACGCATTTAAGATACTCATCATGTTCTTTCGAATGATACACCATCAAATGTCGGATCAAATTTGTCGTGCCAAGCATCTTAGCTGTAGTTCCACTGCGATTAACTTTTCCTTTACAGACAATACAGATCGCAATCTTAATGTTCTTAATGCTCACAGACTTCGTAAAATTTCCACAATGACATTTTGGAATATAATTCTAAAATAATTCCAATTCCAAAGGATTCCAATTCCAACACTTCTTGAATAAAGATCGGACAAAATGAAGAAAAGGAGCAAAAACCGTCCGTTTCCGATTGATGGACGGTCGACTGGTGCAATCTCTTGAAATAAATATATTAATTTCAGGCAATGGTTTTCTTGCTTTCACTATAAAGGAAGTGAAACAAGAACTGTGTTCCTCATAGAGAGATAATGAAACGTCTGACAAACAGCAGACCAGAAGGCTACGATCAGATTTGAATAAATTCTAAATTAATTAGTAATACACAGTGCATGTTCTCCGAATCTGTTCACAATCCACTTGTTATGCAGTAGGACCACAGAGAGGCTCGCCTTTACACTAACATCTCTATGCAACGATGAACTCGAGATGGGAGAGACTAACTGCAATAGGTAGGAGCCAGCCGGCGGATAAGACACTGCGTGAGGCAAAGTGGACTTGCAAATGGGACACATTCTTGAAATGTCACCTCCCCGTATTACATTGCTTGGTTGGCGGAGCACAGGAGACAATGTATTAATCGTGGGCTGGTGGACAGCTTCTGGACTGCAGTGTGAAAAATTAATTTGAATAACAAATGTAGATGAGGAGACACTCATTGGGGTGGGGTGGGGTGGGGTGGGGTGGGGGGGTGTCATAAGTAGACGGACATGATTAGCCATAGCCTGCAAGATTAATGAAGACTTTCACAGAGAGATTATATTGACTCAAGCTGATTATGCTCGAGACCATTTATTCGGCGGAATATCATTACAGATAGAACAATCCATATATCATATGCAACCCCACCTCACCTTCCATCATAGCTGACTTCTAGCGAAAAACCTGGTATTTTGGCTGATCCTTGGCGCACTATGCTGATTTTTATGAGTACAGAATGAGTTGCTTCAACCTTGCCAGTGAAAGGATAGGACCGCGGCAGACTATCATGATCTATGGCAGCCGGTCAAACTGTTACTTTTTACCAGGAACACAGTGTGACTGGGATGCTATGTCTGCTATGTCTCCATTTTATTTTGCGATAATTAAGTATACAGAAATCCTTGCTAAAAGTATGGTAGGAGCCATTTATTTTGTTATTATTTCATTTGTGTGAGTGTGTATTTGGGAGATTGTGCTGAAGGAATGCGTTCTACAGGAAAAGAGGGGTGTAGAAGTAGAGGAACGAGAGAGTGTTGCTGAATGGGAGCAGAACGTTTTTTGATTGTGTTTATGAGTTCATTCTTTGTTTACTATGTGCCTATTGTTAAGACCTTGTTTTGTTGGTTTTTCCCTGCACCATGTAATAAACCTAAACCTCATCAAGCTACAGACAAGGAAGTGGTTAAATAGGGATAGGAAAGGGAAGGAACCACTACAAGTATCATCTTAATAACAGTCCTTTTAGTATAGATTTTCAATCCTAAACCAATAATGATAAAACACTAAATCACTCGACCAGAGGAAGGGAGGCACTTGACAGAACCACTTCACATTCACATTTTGGACGCTATTTTTAATATTACTACTGCGCTCTGAAAAGGCCAATCAAACTCCCAGGACATTGATTAAAATGTTGATGTGGGTACATAATAAACAGGAGCGACTGCCAAGAGGTGGGTGTCTGTACATTGCTATATAGGCCTGAAGCAACACTTTTTTGCCCTCTGTGGACAATGTCAGACTGCTCTGTGGCTCCTCCTGCTTCTGGGAGAAAATCCACCTAGTGCTTACATAATGTATGCCTTACAGAATATTATAGGAAGTATTACTTTGTTTGTCCAGAATATCCCTTATGGTTGAAGGTCAGTCGATATAAGGTGTGGCCAATACTTTTTTGCTAAATTCGGGAAGGTGGTAAACGGTCGCATTTGCGGCACAGTTGTAAAAGGGTTGGATTAGAGTGAATAAATAGTAGGAGTAGGAGTGGTGGGGGCTGTCTACAATTACGGCCAATCGAGCGCACTCTCTGTCTCGGTGAACTGCCAATTTCGTAGTAGACGGTGAAAGTCCAGAAAAGCTTCTCCCGGGAGGAAACTGTCAAAACTGATGTCCTTTTTTGGGAAGTGTGCAAATATGGAACCTCTAATAAACCACCATGATACATGTGGATATATTTTGTTTTGTGATTAAAAAGGTTAAGGTCATTAGTTAAAATGATTCAAAAAATAGATCTTATAATATACACGAAAGTGGTGTGTATGATTTTGGATAGGTAGGTGCTTAATTCACCTTCGCCTAAAGCCCTGAAACTACCACAAAACGCCTGCATCTGCACTAAGATCTGACCAGGCGGAGACGCTAGTGCAATGTGGTTTTATTTAATACCAAACTAGCACTGTGCCATCTGATTTTGACACGCACTGAGAAATTAGCAAACTCGAGAACGAGAGAAAAAACACTTTGCGCCCAACGAAGTTGTCATTACGTCTGCATCAGCGCTACCGCCAGCCTTGCACCGTCTGGAAACTAGAGCCCTAGAAAATTTTTAACTAATTTATGTATCATGCTAATGTTGAACTACTGCTAAAGATTGGGTGTGTGATATATTAAGGAATCAATAGGAAAAATCGCAACCAACTTTTTTTTTTTTTATATAGGCATATTACTAATCGTACTGTACACAAAACAAAACTCCATTATGCACTACTATTATTATTGCTTTTCATTTATTTTGCAGTGTATTTATTGCATGGTCTGTGTCCCTGTGCACCACATGCAAATACCCACTCAATTCCCCAAAGGAACCTATATTTCTGGATGACTCCTTTGCCCTTGGTGAAAATGACTTCATGCATCACTTACAGCATACAGCACTACACATTTACATTCCCAGCAACCCACATATAATATTGAGATACCTTGTGACTTAGCCAAGGCACACCTGAATTACCATAACACCATTAAAACTCCAACATGGTAGTTTAAACAGGGATGGAATGAGAACGGGGGGAAAAAGCCTGGACATCACACCTGTCCAAACCACTTTCAAATACGAAAAAATCGAATTGTCTTGGCTTCCCATGCTTACCCAGCTCTTCAGCTTTAGCCTTCTGAGAGAACAGGTGATCAATAATATGTTGTACAAACCTTATCAAAAAGTATCCTAATTGACAAACAATGCACCCTAAGCCACTATGCTGGGTTTGTTTATTTTCATCTTCAGGTTAGTATGCAGGATTCTTCTGCTATTACTGATATTATGCGTATAAACTAGCCTCTCCCAATCCTGCATCTTCCATAGGACCTATAGTTTGTAATTCTCTTCCCTTTGTCATGAAACCTTTAGCTCAAAAACGAACCGCATATTGTTACCCATGGCCTTGCAAACTTTTTATTCATGTCTGTTGTTTGTTGTGTTTATTATGTTCAATTATGTCTGACGGTTGTTTTTGTTCAATTCTTCCTCTTTGTATTATTTTTATTATTAATCTATATTGATAATAATTTATATTTTAATACCAGCTGGTAATGAGGGCGACAGTGGCACAGGGGGTTGAGCAAGTTGTCTGGCAATCAAAAAGTCACTGGTTCAATACCCACTGACTTCTGTGTCAAGGTGTCCCTGAGCAAGGCACCTAACCCTAACTGCTCCCGATGCATTGGATGGTGCCTTGCATGGCAGACACCACCATCGGTGTGTGTGTGTGATGCACAGCACTTTGGGTGGCCTGTGGGGTATATAAATGCAGTCCATTTAATGCTCAACTCTCATCACTGCCTTGCCTTAAGGGGAATAACGACCCTATAATTATTGATTGGCTGCCTGAAGGTAAACACTGTATGTTGTTTTTTCCAAAATAGAAGCCATGATTCCTGTGGGTATCAGTAACAAAACATTTTGACATCCAAGAAATGGTAATTTAAACATTTGGCATTTGACAAGGCATTGGCACTGAAGTTGGATGAAGTTCGGTATATAATTCCTTTGGGTGATCTGTTTATCACAAATTCATCCTGAAGACAACCTCTAAAATGACCCAGAAGGAATGAGCTAGGTACATTTCTCCTACGGCCAAAGAAAATGAAAGTCAACTAAAGTAAAGACCTGTCTTTGCTGATTATGATGACACTAGTATGCCCCAGGACAAAGCAGATATATGGGGTGTATCTTGTATTCAGGATTTCTATGTGATGCCAATGACACTGCATTTCGCTGTAAAACCTCTGCATCCGTTTGGATATATTGTTGACATAAGGAATTCAGGCCGACACAAATAGACAAAAACATGTACAACTGTGATTTTTGGTTGTCTTCTAGGCTGCATTTAAAATGCAAATATGTGGATCTGCATACTGTACATTTTTCAATAAAATTAAAACTTATCATCTGTGCGTTTTTATATAAAGGAAAGTCTTCCACAAAGCATATAAAATGCAGAAACCTCCGTAAAGCTCATGGAAACAAAACAAAAAATATAGGACTGAATAATAATTAGGCGAATTGTCTCAAATGTAAAGTTAATCAAATCCATTCTAAATGCCTATAGGATCTATAAGAATGAGTAAATGCTTTTTTCCACTTATTTTGCTGAGGAGGCTAAGTACAGTATATAGTGACATGCTAACAGTGGAGAGATGCCTCAGCTGAACAAGCTAAACAAATGCTGCCAACTGTAAACAACCAATGCACTATGGAATGGAATCCTGAGATTAAAAATCAATAGACAAAATTGACTCAGCAGAAACAAATTAACTGTACAACCTACTCCGGCCTTGTTTATAAAGCTGATAAACCAACTGAGGACTTCTAGAACAGAAAATAGTTCTGCATAGAAAACAGGGAAAGGAAAAAATAGATTGTTGTATGTAAATTGCCTATATATTACCTTTCATAGTTTGGTCTAGATCCAATCCACTATTAGGGAATAAATCTGAGAGGTGTAACTTTAGGCTTGTATGTCTCCAGACATATGTTTGAAGACACCTAAAAACATATGTCTTTAAAACTGTGTGGTGTGTGACAGTATTTCTTTAGGTTAATGCTTAGTCATCTCTCTATCCAGTGACTTAAACCTTATAATCTATGATAACTGTCGTGGCTATGATCACTTTAGTGGTATATTTGAAGGACACCATAGAGGTTGTAGGTAATCACTGCATTACTTCTAATAGTTGAGAATTTAAAGTCTTTTGCACTTTTTCCCTCTCGACTGGTTTCCATTATTCAAATGGAAGTTGAAAGACCACTGACAACTCAGCAGAGACAGACTGTGGCAGACAAAGATATTCCAAAGGGCCTGTTGATACCGTATCCAGTGTTCCTTTTACTTGCAAGATGCTGAAATTCAGCCGTGACCATTTTCCCTCATTCATGTAACACAAGACAGACACCCACTATAGTTGCAACATTACTTCTGATTTATTATACTTCTGAGTACTTCAGCATAAAATAATACCTACATTTGTTTTTAGATGAAATTGAACTTTGGACGACTGCTCAAGCTGGTTGAACTGTGCCAACACGTCACACTTTGCCAGCCCAGTGGGAGGCCCGTGCCAGTCAAGAGGACCTGTCTGGTCAACGCTAGGATTGTCAAAGACAGCGCTACAGTAGTAGGACAGAAGGTGAGTCTACCTCCCCTTACCAAACTTGTTAATGAACCGAGCCATACTGTAAGGCTAGCAGTAGCTAGCGTAATATAGCTGCATACTGTAGCATTTTTGCATTGCTTGTATCTCTCAGTATTGGTTGTGTGGCACAAAAGGAAAGCAGAATGGAAGAAAACCCTTCATTTTAACTGACCATGAAATCCAGATATTCCTTCAACATCAAACCCCAGATATTGAAGGTCGCCTGGCTTACATTACATTACCATTACCATTGGTAATTTTCATGTTTCATTAAATAAAATAAATGTGTGACATGTTTAACCCCATTACAGTGCAATATTGCAGCAGATTGAGAATAATCACTATGTGGAGATGCTCCTAAGTAGTTAGTTGCAAAAATCAATGATGACATCTCAAATACACCGTAATACTGACAGTCAATAACCTCGCCTTGAAGGTATATTCCTAAAATATTTGTAATATCCTTTCACTCAATTTGGCAATGGAAAACTAAGCCATTTAAGCTGATACAAAGCCATTTGTTAAGCCATTTACCACTCTATTTGGCTAAACCAATCTGTCAAAGACAAAACGCTGCCTGCGTCTTTCCCATTTCAAGCCGCACAAACCAAAAATAAAGCATTATCTGCGAATAATTATATCTAGTTGCAGTAATCTTAAGGATAAGTTAGTAACCTAACTTAACCTACTATAACTTAACGTAACAATGATTTTGCATACTACAGAATCCTTCCAAACGAATTAATCTATAATTAAATTATATTTCACAGAAACATTTGATCAAAACACACATATTTTTGGTTTATGCGTTTGAAAAGGTTAATAGAAGATATGTCTAATTGTCATCAAAAACTGTAATACAAAGCATCAGGCAGCAATTACGCACTTCCACACGGCACTTATAAAAAGACTGGTAACAAAGTTCAACCCTTGTCTATTAGCAGCATCCAGAAGTTAAGAAACAATCCCTTTAAGTTGATAGAACATTTTTAACAAGCAAAACAGGAATGAGAGTCAGTGTCTGTTCAAGTCTTACCACTTGAACTACTTGGGGCTCGGAGAGGATAAATGCTATACTAGTGGGTTTATGGGACAATTAAAAAAGGGCATAAACTGAAAAGACAAAAGACAAAAATACCCTCCAGACTGAAATTCCTCATTTTGAGCTGAATGCTGGTGTCACTAGTACAGATGTGCCACTATGATGTGCCCTTGAGCTTTTATTACTCGCAGTCGAAATTTATGGCAGCAAATAACACAATCGTTTCTTAAATACTTAACAAAGGTTCCATGGTTCAATGAGTGGAGCACAAGTGCTAAAGTTAGAGTGCAAATATTTACAGAATTAGCAGTATGATACATCAATGGCTACTTCTTTTAATTTATTCCCTTCTTTTGAAGAGAAAAAATAACAATAATAATAGTAAAATATAAGGCCATAATGTAACTGTCTCACATTTCTGAAGACCACACCTCAACAAGTCATAAAACCATGGCATAGATGGATCATTATTTTTATATTGATTATGAAAAAGGTCTATGAGAGTTGAATTTCCACACAGTGTCACAATTTCTTTCAACACCATATCCTCACTGTAAGATGTCAGTGCCATTTCTGGCCAATATGGCTTGCTGTTATGATCTCTGATGATTGTGCCCTAATCTATTGTGATAGGCCTAATCTTTGAACAGTAGGCTACTTTTTACATTTCCTACCTGAAAGTCCACTGATGACAGACAGAAGAAGAAGTGGTTTCCATGGTGACCCCATCCTTGTTCAAGAGGGTCCCTTCAGTAAGGGTGTTAACAGGTCTGTTTCTTCATTAAAGCTGTGCCTGAGAAAACAACAAAACAGTAACTAGAGAATACAGGGGACATAGGCATATACGAAATGTGTATCTATACCAAGCAAAATATACAGTATATTAAGCTTCAAATACATAGTTTGCCACAGAGGACTAGTAAATATCCCCTCCTACACTGTTTGATCAGTACCATGTTTATATAAAAGTTATATGGAAATGTTAACACTGTTTAATAGACTACAAAACTCTTGGTGAGACAACTTAAGCCATCCACCTACTACCTCAATGCTCTTTGATCACATTAATGGTCACTGACATGCTCTGGTCACTTTCATCCTCTACATCTAAGGTATATCAGCTCACTTTAAATGCACCATCCATTGGCACTCTAAGCCATTCCCAGGCACTACCTCTGTATTTATAACATTTGTGACATTTATAACAGCTATTTGTGTGTAGCTGTTATATTAATGTATGCTCAAACTGCACATTGTTTGTATATATATATATATATATATATTTTCATCAGGATTGCTGCTAAATGTTTCTTGCATACTTACTATATATTTTTATCATTGTTATGGTTATATTGTGTGCTCTTTAAATGTTTTGTTTTGTTTGTTATCTTAACTTAAGCTTAATGCCTACTGCGTAGATGTTGCATGCCATGTCATAAGAATTTCTCTGTACAGAATGATCCTGTGTTATTCGGTGCATATGATATATAAAATGACTTTGACTTTGGCTCTACAACTAGGTAATTTAGCAGATGCTTTTATCCAAAGCGACTTACAATTACATGGTTCAGATAGGGGTTAAGCATCTTGCTTAAAGACACTTACAGGTAGGCCAACTCGGGGGCTCGAACCCACAAACTTCTGGCTGGGTGTCCAACACCTAGACCACTAGATTAACCTCTTTTAAACAAGCGGAGCCTAGAAGCCTCTATCATTAACACCTACATGCCAATATCAAATCTACAGTTCATAGGTAAAATCATTGACAAAGTTGTAGGCCTATTACAGCAACTTAATTACTTCTTGGTCTCAACTGGTTGCTATGACAACTTCCAATCAGGATTTTGACCCCTCCATAACATCGAAACTGCTCTTAATAAAGTTCTAAATTATATTCATCTGAGCACTGACTTAGTGCTGTATTCAACACTCTTGATCACTCAATACTTCTGGACCGGTTGGAAAATTGGGTTGGGCTTTCCCTGGGTCTGGTTCAAGTCCCATCTACAAGACAGGAACTACTTTACAACAACTGTTATATGGGCTACGCTACATGTGGAGACCCCCAAGGGTCAATCCTATGGCCATCTCTATTACAATTACAATTAGGTCATTTAGCAGACGCTTTTATCCAAATTGACTGTAATATGCTGCTATTACATGGAGCAGGTAGGTGTTAGGCATCTTGCTCAAGGATGCTTACAGGTAGGTCAGATCTGGGGCTCAAACCCACGACCTTCCAGCTGGGAGTCCAACACCTAGACCACAAGACTATCCTGCCCCCCGAAAAAAATAAAAAAGAAATGACCAAATAATAATCTCTATTCAACCTCTACATGCTCCCGCTATGCCAAATTATGCAATTATGCAGGACAAAACAGAGATTATTATATTTGGTACCAAGAAAGAAAGGCTAAAACTTATCTCACAGCTTGACTCCCTGTCTTTGAAAACTAAAAACTAAGCCCTTGATTCAGATCTAAATTTCAACAGCCACATCAAGTCAGTAAAAAAAATCGGCCTACTATCACCTTAAAAACATAGCATAAGACTTTGAGTACTCATGTCCAAACAAGCTCTTATTTCCAGTAGGTTAGACTAATGTAGTGGTCTCTTTTCAGGTTTCCCTAAAAAAGGCGCTTAGGCAGCAGCAGCATTCTGAACAAGCAGTAGCTGCCAAGTACCTTTTTAGAGTCCTAACAAAAACAAAAGCATTTGAGCACATTGCATCAATTCTCGATTCCCTGCATTGGCTCCCGGTGTGTCAGAGAATTGATTTCAAAATACTGCTGCTCACCTATAAATAACAAAATGGTTTAGGGCCAAAATACAACGTCAATACATACATTACAATATGAACCCTCTAGCCCCATCAGGTCATCTAGGACTGGTCTGTTAACTGTCTCCAGAGTCAGGGCAAAACATGGAGAGGCTGTGTTTAGATACTATGCAACAAATAGCTTACTCTTTTATTCTTTAAGTTAAATTACTTTTTATGCATTATTTTTAATTTAGTTTTATTGTGTGACATGTTTTTTTTATGTGAATCGCATTGAATCTGCCTTGTGTATGAAATGTGCCATATAAATAAAGTGTCTTGCCTTGCCTTGATTGGCTTCCTTGCTAAACATAAAAATTGTAGACAGAATTCAAGTCTTCTTACTTTACATACACACTATATTGACAAATTAAAGTAGTCTTATGGCTGGATGTCCAGAGTCAATCCTTGGTCTACAGTATATTACACAGAGATCTCCAGATAGCTTCAGTAAGCTTATGTGAGAAGCAAGTATGTGATAAGATCCTCCAGTCTTTACCATCAAAATACTTCAAGTAGCAGATGGTGAAATCCCCCAACTGAAGCTCCATGGCATAAAAAGCATTTATATTTTGTTAATTATATGGCATATATCAAACTGTACTTCTCAGTGTATCAGTCTATATAATTTATACAGTATAATAACTGCTATTGTTATAATGAAGCTGCATCCTAAAGGTAGGCCTGGATATTTTAAGCTGCTCTTCTTTGAGAGAACCCATTCATTTGCATTCATGTGTGTTGACATAAAAGGTCTCTGGAGCCCTTTGAATGTGGCTATATGCATTTTATCACCCTGGCCTTGTCTCTGACCTCTAGTATTATCAAAGGCTCATAAAACTTCATAATTACAAACCAGATACAGATAATTAAGAATACTCTACTGATCGAAAAATACAAAACTGACTTTCTAGTACAGGTGCATCTCAAAAAAATGTTAATATCGTGGAAAAGTTTATTTTTTTGTAATTTCATTCAAAAAGTGAAACTTTCAAATATTCTAGATTCATTACCAAACTATCAAATATTCTAGATTCATTACACAGAGTGAAATATGTCAAGTCTTTTTTTGTTTTAATCTTGATGATTACGGCTTACAGCTCATGGAAATAAAAAATAAAAAAATCTAAAATAAAATTAATTTATAAAAACACAAATGTTGACCTGAGAAGAGCTCTAATCAGATAATCAAGTCCAAACACCTGCAAAGGATTCCTGAGCCTTTAAAAAAAAGAACCGTTGCTCAGTGGTCCACAGTCCTCTTTTCAGATGAAAGTACATTTTGCATTTCATTTGGAAATCAAGGTCCTAGCGTCTGGAGGAAGAGAGGAGAGGCATATAATTTAAGTTGCTTAAAGTCCAGTGTGAAGTTTCCACAGTCAGTGGTGATTTGGGGTGCCATATTATCTGCTGGTGTTGGTCCACTGTGTTTTATCAAGTCCAGAGTCAATGCAGCCGTCTACCAGGAGATATTTACAACACTTCATGCTTCCATCTGCTGACATGCTTTATGGAAATGCTGATTTCCTTTTCCAGCAGGACTTGGCACCTGCCCATAGTGCTAAAACTACTAGTAACTGGTTTGCTGACCATGGTATTACTGTGCTTGATTGGCCAGCCAACTCGCCTGACCTGAACCCCATAGAGAATCAATGGGGTATTGTCAAGAGGAAAATGAGAGACACCAGACCCAACAATACAGACGAGCTGAAGGCTGCTATCAAAGCAACCTGGACTTCCATAACACCCCAGCAGTGCCACAGGCTGATTGCCTCCATGCCACGCCACATTGATGCATGCAAAAGGAGCTCTGACCAAGTATTGAGTGCTTAAATTAACTAATACTTCTTAAAATACTTTTCAGACGGTCAACATTTCTGTATTATAAATTCTTTATTCTAATATTAAAATATTTCGAGATACTGGATTTTTTATTTTAATGAGCTTTAAGCCGTAATCAAGATTAAAACAAAAAAGGCTTGAAATATTTCACTTTATGTGTAATGAATCTAGAATATAAGAAAGTTTCACTTTTTGAATTAAATTACGGATAACAATTAACTTTTCAACGATTAATTTTTGGAGTTCCACTTTTATATGAAGCATTGTAGGATGCTGGTGAATTTTCAATCTGATGGGGAACAAAAAGAAAATTAAAGAATACCTGAGGTGTCAAAACTCTTTAAATGGCACATCAACTTGGTTATGGTCCAGCACAATACAGTAAATAATTGTAACATGAAAACTGTAGACTCCATGTACATGTTTAGCAAAATAGTTTGGCTTCAGTCAAGCCAACATAATAATAAAATATACATTTTAAAATAAATATTAATAATGTGTTTAGTTTCTATTTGATTATTTGCATCATCAAGATAAATAGAAAGTGATTATATTGCTATAGTGCAATGCATTTCATAACGCTGAGTGTGCTGTCTCAAGATCAGAAGGTTTTCCTTCCCATTCACTTACTGTTGTTTAGAGTTAAATATGTAGCGATGTTGTGAGCTCTGTGAAATCTCAGTGTGAGTTTAATGTAGTCGACGTCCTGGTGAGTTTAAGGTTTCGAGGCTTAGGAAGCCCTGTGAGAATTGTAACTGTGATTAAGGGCTACAACTAACTTAAGTTGAGTGTAAAATGCAGGGATGAGTGATTTTGAGTTGTCAGCCTATACAATTAGGTAATTAAGTGGATGCTTTTTATCCAAAGCAACTTACATTGAGTACAATTACAAGTATTACATGGAGCAGAGAGGGGTTAGGCATCTTGCTCAAGGATGCTTGCGGGTAGGCCAACTGTGGGGCTCGAACCCGTAACCTTCTAGCTGGAATGAAAATCACCCAGAACACTAGACTATCCTGCCCACTTTTTTTTTACACTTTGCATTTTTTACACTTTCCATTCCTGAAACCTCAGTGTAACATACATTTCTATGGAAACTCCTGCTTGTTTATAGCATAAGAAACACTGAGATCTACTGATGATATAGACATGGATGACAGTAGGACTGTAGTACTACAGCCCGCCCTACTAGATTATAGTGACCCACATCCTAACACAGCGCTGTTAGTTTCCATTCATGGTCAAACAATGAATAAAAACAACAAGAAAAGCAATGCAACTAGGCCTATAATTCAGCCCATTCGATAACAAAAATATATACGGCTGACATCAAACCATAATGACTTAGGATGTAGAGAGGAATTATAGTGGGAAATAATGCTGTAGTGGTCCTGTAGTGTACATTGTGTCCCTGTAATTCACCCAAAAACCAATCATCCCAGAACGATAATACGACCCCCCATTAGATGAATGACCCCAGGAAGGAAGTAATATTTATTACTTATTTGTCTTACTTATTTCATATAACATATCCCTGTCTCTGTGTGTGTGTGTGTGTGTGTGTGTGTGTGTGTGTGTGTGTGTGTGTGTGTGTGTGTGTGTACTCTGCGTGGCTGCCTATACCATTCCTTTCTTGTATGTATACTTAATGTCTCGCTGTCATTTTAAAGCAGTTATGCGGAGGCACGCGCTGGCCAGAACCAGCAGTCTTCCCACATTCATCATTCATTCACCTTGCTCTGCCTCACCTTATCTGCTCCCTGTCATCCCAGTGGAACTGTTAGACTGACTGGTTGGATGGATAAATGAATGGATGGACGGATACAGTACGTGCATACAAATACAGTATACAGACAGACAGACATATAGCATAGTGCAATACACTGCTAGTAATTAGCACCACCACTGGCAATTTGGTGCATTAGTAATATTAGCCAATAGCTGAAGATTGTGCAGTGTCTAGACAGCTCTCTGTGCCAGGGAGCAGGTAGAGAAGATGTTTTAATCCTTCAGTATCTCACTACGTGTCTTCTTGACTATTATTCACAGCTGCATAAAATAACATTTTTATCCCGGGAAACCTAATGCATATATCCTATTACAGCACATGCCTTTCCTCATGTGCATTTCATGAACACACACACTGCTTGTCGAGGGCTTCAGTGTTGACAGACCTGGTAGCTTGCTGCCAATATGAACCCTGTTAATTGGTAGACAGGTACATCTACTTGTCAACCCCAAGATAAGTGTATTTTTCTTTGTCAGCACAGAACTGGGTAAACTAGAACACAGACATGTCTGCACACTCTGAAAGCAGGCGTTGCTAGGTATTACACTGATAAAGCCACTGTTACTGGATAACTAAACTAGTTTGTTTGCAGCGCTATGTTTAACAGACATACAGCTGCCCTCATTTTTAAAACATTTAACATCTGTGGTCAATTAAAACTATATTATGTGAAAAAAATGGATACGAAACATCTGGCTCACTTGTCACTCACAGTCATTCAGCAGACAGAAATTAATTTGTATTGCTAATTAGTTCTATAGTTGTGCGATTATTTCTGCATTACAATTAAGGTATTTTGACTCGTATAATAAGCAAAAAATAAAGATAAAAACATAAAAAATTCGGGAAAGTAAAGCAGACAAATCTTAAAGGGTAATTGTATAACCATGCAAGCATTTCCCATTTAATCACCAGTTTGAAGTTTGAAGAGTGCCATGTAATTACAGTACCATTTTGTGAATTTGTAGTCTCTAGTGTATATCAAAATAAAGTGGGTCTGCAGTCAAGCTACACAAATATCCTTCTTGACCGTTCTACTGTACATTTTTTGTGGACTCAGCTTGCCAGTCAACCATACACTTTATAGAAGGGGAGGCAGTCCTGGGGCTGAGGGTTCCTCTGCTCTTTGTGTTCATTTTTCTTTCTGTCTTTCATTTATTTATTTGTTTGTTTGTTTTTCGCTGAAAGCCTCAGAAAGGTACACTGCTATATCAACATCAGATGGAATACACTGTTGTAATAGACAGGAATGCATTTTTCTTGTATCTATTATTTTCTAGTGTACATTATGTTATGTTATAACATTTCCCCAAAGCAACTAGGCCTAAGTGACTCAAACACGTCAACTGACACTGATAAAGTGCAATGGCATCCCTGTACTAGGCTAAGTATACCCATTAAGCCCACCAATATCTGTCTTTAGGTATTTTTCAGAGATATTGATCTGATTTATAAGGGAGATCTGTTGGGAAAATGCCAGATTAATCTCTCATTTGAAAATGCATTAGTTCATGTACATTTTAGAATATAAAATAAAGATATTTTATGAAATTAGTCAAAAGTGTGGCATGGGGTTAATTGGTACTGTGGAACCATTGTGTTCAAAATAATCCCACATCATGATGTACTGTATTGACAGAATATAAAAATGTATTGTTTTTAATTATTTAAAAACAGCAACATATTTATTAAGTAACATGTGTATTTAAAATTCCGTATCAAATTCATATTTATTGAGATCAGGTCTGCTCGAGTGATGTCCCAATCCCAGTCACATAGGTCCTGTAAGGATTGTAAAGAGACATGGAAACATGAGTCTAAGATGCCTTTAGATCACATCACATCAGTGTGTAGTCCGTAATGTATGTAGACCTATCTAAATATAGTTGTGAATTAGGTCAGTAAGGTAAAATAATACAAAGAATTGTTATTATCAAATACTGTCACACAAGGGTACAGTGAAAATGTATCAAAATTGGTAATAGACTCTTTTCACAGTGAAAAGAGTCGGAAGTGACCCGGAAGTGCTAACGATGAGGTGTACACTTTCTTCCCGTCTAGTGAAATCTTAATTCACACAACTTTTAACTTTAAGTTTATTTGGCTGATTAGACCGGCACTTTGAAGTTGAAGTTTGAATGCAAAAATGTCATATACTAAAAAAGACTGAACAAGCAGTGTGTGCAGCCACCCACACCTGAGAGCAAATCTAATCATCCACATTACACACCACACACGAGTGGACAATTCAATTCATTTAGACGTGACAGGATGAAAGTGGACCCCTCTTCGGTAGCACTTCCGGGTCCCTTGTGAAAAAGGTCTTTCCTCATTGAAAACACATTGTGGGATTAAATGAAGCATACTAGGTTTAAATTGTTACACAGTGACTAATGGTGAAAAAAGGACAATGTAATCCTTTCTTAATTAAATATATATTTACAAAATCATGCATGGAGCCCAAATATAATGTGGACTAAGCATCATATTAAATATGATTTTGCCCAAATACAGAAAAATGTATTATTCTCATTCAAAGTTAGCTTGTGTTGGCTCTAGTTAGCATGTTTTTTGTAGTGTTGTACCGGAGAAATGCCTGAAAATAGCAGAAAAGTGATGAAGTAACAAAAAAAGTGACATGAAGTAACAAATTGCTGGATTGGTTAAAATAATGAGTAGCACAAAATATTGTTCGTCTTCAAAGCTAAAAGTGAGCTTAAAGGGCATATGGGCTAAATGGGTACAGGTACCCTAATTAGTAATATGCATGCAACAAATGTAACGTTTCTATTTTAAAAACCAAACAACAGAGAATAATCCTGAGACATTTTGCGACCCTTTCTTTTCTCAGATGCGCCAAAGTGCCCCGGGTTTATATTCACATAGCATGCATGCCCACGCAAGTTGTCTGTCCACCCCATTGATGCTGAAACATCAAAAATAAGAGCAGCGATGAATAATCTAAAGGCTGGTAAGCTTATTAGACACCCAGGCTTCCTCTAATAAAGCATTATAATATAGAGATGATGATTATAAAGAAAAGAGTGAATTCATTGTGATGTATTCACTCGAAAAAGGAAGAAACAAGTGTAACTGTGGATTCATTACACATCTACTGCAAACATGGCTCTCTCTTGTTCTGTGTAAGTATTATGACTAGGGGTGTGGTGCTTGTAATTACAAGTTTGATCACACCGTAGCTCAGCATTACTTAGACAAACACCCAATCACTGGTGCAGGGACGTGACATTCTGCTGATTAGGGATCAGTTTCTAATCACCTAATGTGGGTCATTAAGCAAAAGGTGGTCACTAATTATGTTGAAAGGTACATTTCTTTGCTCAAAACACTGAGCAAAGAAACGTTCCCTCATATACTGTAGCCTAGGTGATGGTCCTATTATTGAATAGGCCTAACTAATCACGCCAAAAACATATCACATAGTTACAGTACACAGGGTTTTGGATATCATTTACCAAATTGATGATGAAAGGTGACACCAAAAAGAGCAATGAAATACATAAAATATAAATGTAGTCCTGTCCAATACTATAAGTGTCACTATAGTGTTTTAAATTTAAGGGGAATATAAAAAGGAGAGGCTGAGCGTGTCATTTTCAATCCAAATTAATTATGCCGCAAAACTATTTCAAATGTAGTTGTAGATTATGAAATGTGCTACTCAAATGCAGTATGTCAGTGTTTGAAATAAGAACTTTTATTCTAAACACTACATGTAGAAGATACTGGCAGCTACCTAACAAATGATTTTGTCTTCATAGCTTTTTACTAGATACTAAGCTCCTTTAAATGATTTGTGCTTTGCACAGCGAAGGAATTAATCCATATGCTCTAGGGGAAACAGTTAAAATGTGATAATATAGGGATTACACTCAATACTTCTTCAATTACTTGACCAAATCAAGCCCTGTGTTAATAGGGAGTCTTTTTCAGGTGTGAACGATACACCCTGGGAGGGCTATTAGCAACATTCTTTAACCACAATAGTATAAAGGTTAGAGAAGTGGGATTTTGAGTAAAAAGTCTCCAGTTCATTGCACGCGACTGACACAAAAACTGTGGGTGAGGGGAAACTGTGGCTGTATCCCCAGGTGTGCAAAGGAATGTCAAAATCTGACACTGGTTGTGTTTATATACACAAAAATATGGTTTTAATGCTTCTTCAATTTATGTGCCACAAACAAACACTGCATATTGTTAAAAAAAATACAAGGGTATCATTTGAAATATTAGTGAATAGCCCACATTATTAAAAAAAGGCCAAGAGGCTATGCCCCCGGTATTTTCTGGGTGATGGGATCTATTGGTCAAAGATTCCCACGTTTCAGATAAGATAGTAGCTATTGATTCCCTATGGGACATACAGTAAAGAAGAGGGATCCCAGTGTGGCGATAAGGCTAATTAAAAATATTATAGCACATTTTATGGATCATCTTTTTTGTTGACACTAAAAGTGAAATTGTGCCCTTTTTATAATTAACTTTACATTCTCCTAATTTGGAGATACACCTTCATTATCTTATGTCTGACATTGTAATGGTCTATGAGGCCGTTCTATTCCTGATTTATGAGTATTAAGGGGGCATTAGCACATTACTTGTGCTGTGCTACAAACAACCTAACACTAAGAAATCCTGAAATCCTCATCTAATTGCAAAAGACAATCAATGTAAAGTTAATTACAAAGTTATCTAGTATGCATCTACAAAGTCATCTCATCACCCTTAATTCAGTCATAATCAATTTGTCCATCAGCATTGCAATACATACAGTAGTTATTAGTATTTAGTTACATTATTTCCATGCAGTTTCAGGCTTCAGTGTTTACTGGTATATGCTATCCAGTAAATTCTTTGAAAGTAATTCAGAGACACGGGAAGTAGGGGGGCTTTTGACGGGCTGCAACTGCAATGCAAAGTTATGTATTTAAAAAAAAATTTATAAACTTGACAGTAGCATTTTTTTGTTGTAAGAAGTTGTTTAAAAAACATTTTTGTTTATCCACAACAATGTTTTGATATTAGAAAGGCGGTTAGCCTATCATTTGTCTTCTGGGGATGAAGCACAAACGCAAATCCAAGTCGGTGTTCTGACGTCTGCTTAAGGTAGACAAATTTTTCATACTTTCTGCCGCCTATCTTCAAAATGTCATTTAGAACAGTGATTAAATAGCGACCAACATCCTAAAAGTGAGCTCTGAATGGGTTGATGGTAGTTCCCCATTTACAGTATATGGTAGGCTACGGTTGCCCGTGAAAGTTCTGGGTTAGTCTGGCATATAGCCTACACACGATTACGACTGGCATTTGAGAGATAATTTATAGCGAACAAGGTGTTAAAATATTGCGTCAATTGCCTTAATGTTCAGAATAACGGCGCACGCCAAATATAAGAACTGACCTAACCATGTACATTTCAATGAGGGCTAGTTTGACTGCGGTTTGCCACAACCACTGCAAAAGTTCCATTGTAAGTCCTTTTTGACACAATGATTGCAATAAACATCTTAATATTTTAAATTTCCCTGTCTTGGTTTCTTCTCCATCGTGTGCCACATGAAAACCTATAGAGACAGACAGACTAGTGCGTCTGAGCAATGATCCTTGTCCATGTTTTCTGATTTGTGGTTGTGGTTTCTATTTTGCTGTTGTGATTTCCAATTTTTCGTTGACATTTTTCTTTTGTAAATTTGATATGCAATCTGTCGTTGCGTTTAGTTATTTGCCATTGTGTTAATATCGCTAATCAACAAAATAAAATAATTTTGGATGCCAAGCTTTTGTAGGATTGCAGAAAGTAACTCCACAATATTTTGTTAGCAGAGTTATATATATCATAAAACAAATAATGTTTTGGGATCCTAAGCTCACCAGGGCATGTGAGGGTGGCGAAAACATTACATTTTCTGCGCCGAAAAGTTATTCCTTTGGATCACAATTTATTAAATTATTTTTTACTATTCAATTTATAATAGTCAATTTTGCTCTTTCACACTGAAAAAGTCAAAGATTGGATGTTGACTATGGAGACATTCCATTGTCATTTGAAATATGGCAATATTCCAAATTTGGTGTGTCTCCTGTAAATAGGGTAGTTGGAATATGCGTCCCTTTTTTGTAGCTATTTATACTTGAATTTAGCACACATTTATTGAATTACAGTTTCTTGGTTAGCGCAGAAATACATGCCCAAATGAAAAGCATGCATTTATAGTTGGAAGAGGAAGCAGTTATTCATTTTAGTTTTAATTTTAACAGATGATGATTTTGATGTTATAGGCCCACAAGTATTTGAATATATTAACTGCGACCTAAAAATGTTTATTCAAAGTGTTACTTTTGAAAAAAAAGTAAATTTTGATGGTCCGGTTCCTGTAACCATAGGGCATAGCGAGCATAAACAAAGCCGTTTCCACACGCTGTGCTATCTAGACTGTGTTCAGTGTCTCTCCCCACGCTCAATTATCTGTTCTGCTGCTCTCGCTGAGCCTTTCCCCCTCCTGCTGCGGCAGTCGCAGGTCTCTCGCTGCCACTTTTCACCCCTCAACGGCTTTAATTGTCCCGATGACCTCAATCAAAAGACAATTTCCAGGACCAGGCCAGTGGCAATTACTCCCATCACTGTACAATGGAGCACACCTGAGCGGAGCAAGCACCTTGCATAGTGGGGACAGAAATATGCGTGCTGCCGGGGACGGACATCGTGATGGAGATAGCTGGGCGTGAAGTGTGTGCCCGAGACGCTCACGTGTCCTTAAAATGGAGTGCATGTGAGAAGATATTTCAATAAAGGCAGGTGCTCAAGTTTAAGGCACAGGTAGAGGAGACACCAGGAGGAACTCAGAGCTAAAATTAATTATATAGTAGGATGGGATATTAAGGAGGACTGTGTGCACAAGATAGATTTTAATTACAATTTGGTCATTTAGCAGACGCTTTTATCAAAAGCAACTTACAATTACATGGTGCTATTAGATGGAGCAGATAGGGGTTAGGCATCTTGCTCAAGGATGCGTACAGGTAGGCTCGAACCCACGAGGGCTGGGAGCCCAACACCCAGACCACTAGACTAGCCTGCCCCCTTTTAACCTGTTTCTTTTTAGTGGGGGGCTTTGAGGGAAAAAAAATCTTTCTGTTGATCATAAGTACTGCAGAGCAATAAAAATGATATATTTACACCATGAAATGGTTGTCTAAAGAATGTGTCAAAGTCTTTTTATTCCTAAATCAACGCGGGGATTTACACAGAAGCAGTAATGACAGTCATCTTCTAGACGGAGGGAGGAGAATGCCTCCTAAGTGTTTATCATCTCTATAGCGGAAGCCGGCCCAGCAGATTCTATCCTATTATGTTGTGTGGTCTTAGATATCTAAAATCAAAGATATATGGATTTTTGACCTTTGGTCGTTTACTGTATTTCATTTGAGATTACATTTCCTATTATGTTTTCACACATTCCCTTGATACCACTCTAATATGCTTATAAACTGGATTAGGGCAACATTTAAAATGTCCCTATTGCCTCTGTGGCCAGGAAAGATGCACCATCATCGTAAGTCTTTTGAGAGAGCGAAAATTAACCTGCACTCCTGGTTATGCATATCCAACTATGTTCAACAATCCAACAATATGACTGAGAACTATGTCTTATTAATTCGAAAACCCCTATTAATTGAATTTAATCACAAGCCCTTCCCCATTCCTCCTAAATAAGGAGCTATTATCTTGAAATGAACATTATGCTAAGTTTGTATCAATTGTATGAGCTATTTTAGAATTAAAATTAAAAAAGTTGAACGCTGCTTGAGTGCAAATACTACAACGTTTGTTCATTGTTTATCAGCACAAGCCTCAGCACAACCCTTTTCCTCAGGCAGTAAGGAGGAATGCATAGCTACTTGGTGTATGGTGTTTCCTCCACAGTCACTAGAGTGACTGAGGACATTTGAAAAGGGAATCGTATTGTACTGTAACAACACATAACCACCAGTGAAAGTTCTGCACACAACTACGGTACTCTAATCTATGTGCTATTATGAAATATCAGTTAATTTAGCCTACTGTACTGTAGATGATCCATTCACAACTGACTACAACATTTCTATGTACACAGTACAATGATGGCAATGCAATCGTCTAGCAGTCCCGATTTAGCATTATTGCTTTAACATGGGAAATAATTCAACTGTTTTTTGGCCATTGCCTCTCCACTGCCTCTGCAACTGATGGAGCAACGGATATGTGGGAATATTGATTTTAGTTCAAGTTGAAATAAGATATGATTAGCAACACATGGACTATGGCCAGGGTTTTGACAGCTGTTCTTATATTGCTGATTTAACCAACGTGATTAACAAAACAGGATATATAAATGTCATACTGGGTACTTAAAAACGCCTAGTAAAACCCTCATCATTTTGCAAGCTCCACCTCAAATTTGCTTCATTTTGCATGTCAGTCTGGGGACTCTTAATTCGAAACTGTTACGGTTACAGAACCAGAAATAATCTATAGTATATTGATTACTTGCAATGTCATGTTTAAGCGGAAAGCTGCAAAGCCGGAAAGGCAGAAAGCCAGAAAACCGAAATTCAAAAAAGTGCAAAAATGTTTTTTAGGTTTAGTTGCATTTCAGTGTGCTGTACAGAAATATGGAATGTGACAGAATATAGGACAGTTTCTTGGCTGGTCCCTCCAACTTGTTTATTATTTCCATAAAGTAACGGCAGCATATGGTGGTCAAGGCAGAATAGTTACGGCTGTAAAGCTGACTAAAGAAAGAGAGAAAATTAATGAGAAAGTAAGTATAACAAAACAAAAAAAATTGAAATCCGCTAAATATGCTAATGAGATT
Organism: Percopsis transmontana; assembly: GCA_025447815.1. Classification (NCBI taxonomy): domain Eukaryota; kingdom Metazoa; phylum Chordata; class Actinopteri; order Percopsiformes; family Percopsidae; genus Percopsis; species Percopsis transmontana. The sequence continues at coordinate 10,427 of JAOEHI010008616.1, read as the reverse complement.
AATAAATGGCATCTCCTAAAGTGATATTGAGCTTTGCGAAATGAATTGTACAACTTTTCTTTAACCTCCATTGACCTCCATCATTTCTCCAATACGTACTTCTAACGTGACTAAAAAGCTGATGCCTCTTAACTGGTAGTATGCGCTTTCTCAAGTCAATTTAGTAAAAATGATGTATTTTCATTCTATTTCCTTTGATTTTGCATGCCAAATTTACAGTTAGTTTCCGGTTCATCGCATACTGCGATCAAGGGATTATTTGTGGATGTAGGTAACTCCCAACTAGATACCATGGGTTTTATCACTCACATTGTCCTAGCCTTAGAGTTGAATGTTGTTTACCAAGATGCATAACCTTAGTACAGTAGGTATACAATTCTGCTGTGTGTCATTTTGAATAAAAGGGTCAACTGAATGCTGAAAAAAAAAAGTCTTTCTTCGATCACCTTTTGATCTTGAAAATGTAGCACTTCTTTAGGCTTAGCAATTGCTTTGAGGATTGAACAATATGTTATGTACTGCATGTTGCAACATGTATAACTGACTTGGCCCTAATGACATGCTGCTCTCATTATTCTAACAGAATGTTGTTTGCTTATTGTTACTGAACTGTGGACAGTGGGGTAACAGAACTAAACCTATACCTATTGATCAGACCTAAACAAATACATATGCTGCAATGACATTGTACATGCCACAATACTGTCCCTTTTACCATCTATCCTAACAACCTTAGGTTAATAGAAAAGGTGACCCTGTCCTGCTGAGCAGCTCAGAAGCAGCACCATAGACTAATGGACGACTGACCTTACAGGTGTGAAACAGCCCAGTCAGCAAAGCCAGAATTTACTATATACACAATCATGAGCTTATGAAACAGCTACCGTCGTGGAGTACAGTAATAGGAGCCTTCGCAACATGTGAGAAACCAGTGGGTACACTGCAAGGTGGTTAGGTATGAAAGTCTAATTCAACAAAATGTAGGCATTCGATGGGTGTTGTACAACTGTGCTGGATTATGTCAAGCTACAGTAATATGAGGGAAGGGTGCAAGCCTGCATGGCTTTTCACTAGTGTCTCCAGCCAAGATATCCAACTACAATCCTGACAGAGCCTTTTTTGAATATGGTTCTTACCCCCCCTCTCATATGGTTGGGGAGGGGCATGTCTTACAGTATAATTAACATGCCAGACCTTCTATGGATTGTAGCTCGACACAGCATTAGGAATCCACACACTGTGTGAAGGCTATTTTGTACGTTATGCAGCTATAGCTTATTGTGACAAAGAGTTTACAGAGGATTAACTGCTGAACCAAAATGTTTTTTCTCACTACAGTAGGTGCACATTTACAGACTACTCTCAAAGACAGTTCATGGGCACAATCTTTCAAAGCCTTTGTACAGTACAGTGAAATCCGTCACTTCACTGCGTATGAATGCATTCAATCATCTTGACCTTAACCAACCATCAATAGACTGTGCTGCACACACACCAACTGACGTGTGAAGCACATCAAATTATTTGTCAAATTAACAGTATTTATTTGGTACAACAATAAATGCTTCAGTGGGATTTTTTTAGGCCTAGACCTGACTATTGCCATAGGTACTGTATTGTCAGTTCTATATTATTCTTTAGGCCTATTATTTTAGGTATACTAATGTTTTGGCCTTGTTATAAGGGTCATGTGTAGGATTGGAACAACTAATCGATGAAATTGATTATATTGATTATAAAAAGTAGATGCCAATAAATGTGTTCATGTACGCTTACTCTATTTACAACCTGGGTCACTTGATCACTTGAGTGGAGCAAGAACAGGAAGCACAGTAGAGTCTGCGTTCTCATCACTTACCTTTATTTTTTGCTTAAAGGCCCCTTTCATTGCGCCTTTAAGCATGAAGGTGTTTGGCAGTAGAACGCTGCAAGTGTAACTACATTTCCCAGTAGCGCATGGTAGAGTCACTAATTCCTAAGTAGCTTGTTTAGTTATGAATCTAACCAACTAGCATGGTACAAACAAAGTTATATTGTTATTCTTTCTCAAACAAATCCTCAAGCTCACTTTTTCTCGTGCAAACTCTTCTCGCTTGACTCGTCCTCCATCTAAACCCATGTACTGCGACAAACATCGCCTGTATGTGAGCATGGAGTAGAATACAACCCACCACCCACTGGAGATGGGCGGAGATGGCAAAGAAGCATTCCTGTAATGCACTGAAAGCAGTAGACAAGCACTGGCTGGCACACAAGACCGATCTGGACAGTCAACAGTATTTACAATGTGCCGCATGATATGGTGTCCATCTGTTCAATTAAAAAAACAAACAGAGTAAGTTGCTGATCAGTTTTCCCTAGCCATATTGTTGGATCACATTTGTCACTGATTATTTTTCTCAATCATTTGATTTTTCCAAAGTTTCATTTGAAACCCTTCATATGATTTAGAGAATTTGCGAATGTATGTGCAGGCACACTTCTCGGCTTTTTGTTCAGTGTGCTAAATCTGACATTCAGATGCTGCACACTGTTCAAAAGCTGAAGGCTGGCTCTGTAACTTAGATCTAAACTGATACCTATTCACAGGAAACCATAGAACGCACACCGGCGCTGCATGCCACACAATAGCACTTCAAATTACCTCTGTGAAAAATTGAGATTTAATAACCGTTATCTGGCATGAGGTGGCAGTCTCTAGGCTACCAAGATCTATAAAGCTACAGTCAGCATGACTTGTGCATTGCTGTTAAACTGCTGACGACACTGCTGAGAATAATGACGGCTCACATTGTAAAGTTCCTATTTCCAGTTGTAGTACTAGAGCGTCTAGATCGGTGGTCTCATAACATGGACCATTGAGAGACCATCAAACGCCAGCTGAATTAGCTAACCCCGCTGCTTGTAGGTGTAAGAAAGTACTGCTGGTGTAGCATTTGGTCAGAATAACAACCTGGGTTGCCACGGTGCACATGGCTAGAGACCACTGATCTACATTAAAGTGTAACTGCACCCTAAAATGTGTTTCTTGAGCTGTATACTAAATGATTGGACTGAACTGTGATGAAACAAATCAATGGTGTTAATATTGCCAATATTCCAATTTGTCTCAAAATCAGCATATTATGGGTTGAAAATGGCTCAACACGCCATCTAGGCTAACTGTTAAAAATCATCCAAGGCTAGTGATGATGTAGATTAGCCGGTTGGTACATATCTACATCATGAACTTTAAACATTAAAGTTAAATGTTAACCCCCCACCCATCAGCTCCTTAACTACCTTTTAGATTTTGACAGTGCAGTGGGTGGAGTCAGGCTCAGAGCTGGGGGAGAAGTTACACCTTCAAATTATTTGTTGTGTGCAGAGATGGGGTTTGGATATACAGTGCATATAATGTATGTACAATTGCACACATATACATATAAATGATATCCTGGTTCCTTCAATTGATGTCTATATATTGTATAACAATTTTGCAGAATTCTGAGTGTGACATTTATAGGCTGTACCCTACAATGGTTTCATTGTGAAGGTGTTGAGCATCTGAATGTTGCCTATGTAACTTGAATTCTACCTCTTATCTCAGATTTAGAGGAAACAATGGAACGTTGGTGTGTTACATGCCACACAATAGGGCTTCAAATGAGCTCTGTTGAAAATTGAGATTTAATGACTGATCTGGCATGCGAGGTGGCTGATGGGAAGTCCTGTTCTCAAATATGTGCAGCTCAAGTCAGAATAATTATTATTAGAATAATAATTATAATTATAATCCACTTGAGCATGAATGTTTAACTGCTGACAATAGTAATGATTACCTAACTATAATAATCCATCAAACCTTTCTCTTTGTTAATAGTAGTAGTATATAAAAAGTGAATTAAGTGTAAATTTCCTAGGCATAAGATACAATACAAACATTTTATTCTTTAAAAATTAGACTATACTGTTTGTCTACCTGAATAATGAATCTGAAGGTGGGTTATTTCTTCTTTACAAACATTAGGAAGAGCTTTGCAAAGGAGGGCCCACACAAACCACTCACACAACGGGTGTTAAATAAATAAATTGGAAATGAAAATGCAATTCCCAAAATGGGATATTTAAACATACTTTTATAAAATTGCATAGTACATTTTAAAGCTAGCGGTTGTTTTGATTAGTCCTATACTGCATCTTAGAAAAGATGATGCAGAAGCAGAACCATTCACTTTCTTATTATTTTTATAATACGAAGTTGAAAAAGCTTAAAGAAATGACTTCAAGAGACCTTCATTTCCAGTATGTTTCAGCTATTGTCAACATACAGTAGATCTAAATGTAAAACATTACTGCTTCTTTTATTGTGACCTAATAACAATGTTCAACACATACCTTATAATTGTACATGAAATGAAGCAGGAACCAGGAACGTCAAAGGAAAAGTCTTTTTTTCTACAAATTTTGGAATAGCCAGGTTGTGTTTAATCCTACCTGAATCTTATTTTTCATCTGATATCTGATGCGAGTAAAAAAAAACAAGGCTGCACAATGAGCAGCAATTGGCTGAGAGGAAACCAAGTAGAGTAGTAACTAGATCCCTAACATGGCGCTAACATGAACTGACTTCAAATCAAAGGGCACATGTTGCTATGGTAACTATAGTACGGTTAGGCTATATCATATAGAAGCGATATAAAGAAAGCTCCTCGGACTATCCTGTTAAATCTCTTTCTGTACTTCAAAATGGACAGTATAGAAATGTCACAGAAAGGAACACTGTTTAATGCGTAGACAGCGCATGAGACATGAGTAGAAATGTTCAGCACACCGGACACCTCAATTTTTTTCCGATACATAATTTTACTTTCAATAAAATGCATTCAAAATCTTTTTTTAATATTTTCTTTTTAGTTCTATTCTTAGCCCTAGCACTAAATTGCCTAAAAAATAACAGCATTATTCACACTCAGTTAGGTGTTGAGGCAGAGTCACACACTGAATTAACTGTTCATATGCAGCAGATGTTGAAACAGTTCTGTGTTGGCCCACCAGACACTCTTAATCAGAGACAGTCTTGAAACACAATGTGTGGCCATTTATCAAAGTTGGAGAACAATAAAAAGGAAATAAAAAACACTTGAGTGCAACTGGTAGCCTACAGTAATATGTGATGTGTGCACAATTTGCAATATATTCACCTTATATACCTAGATGGTCAGAATCAGAAGTACATTAAGAGTTTGTCCCATCTGAATGAACTTGAACCTGCGACCACAGCCAAGCAGAGCAAACCCAAACGCCGGTTTCATCTTGACATATGCCCCCATACAGGTTTCATCCCTCATGAGAAGGAAACGTGAGCATGGAACACAGCAACCGATGGAGGACTTATGACCTTAGTGTTGAAGTTAGGGGTAGTCTTGCGGGGCCAGCTATGATGAGATTACACCTCTGATGGCAATCTCTTTAAAATCTCTGTTTGAAATGTCTTTGAAAGAAGCACTGAAATCTGCCGCTGATCGATTTGTTGACTTTGCTGCCTAACCCGACAAAACCCGCCCGACCTATCCTCAACTTTCCTCTGTCTGTGCACTTTTAACATCCCGAGTATAGAAAACCGCGAATGTTTTTTTTGGTTATATGCTCATTACTGACTATAATGGACGGGAGGAGAACCCCAGCTGCTGTCTGTGGCAGCCTAGGTTGCATTCACTTTCCCAGCCAGTCCAGTGATACGGCTAAAGTGTAATGTTGCCTTTCCCCTGCGAAAGGTTACTTAAGTATTCTTTTACATGCATACGTTTTAATTGAATTTTCAAAGTGACTTTCTAGCCATTACATAGTGAACTACCTACTAGCCATAGTTCTATTACCAACACCGGCTGCATTTTCCTGTTTTCCTGTCTATTTTGAACTTCGCCTTTCAAACTCAGTTTACCACCACACCCACATCAAAGCCAAACTGTGTAACTGTTGTCCCCAGACATTTATATGAATGTATATATAATGTATAATGTCTGGCCCTGCAAGACTAGAAGAGAGGTGACTTGGTTTTCATTTTTAATACATGTCTACTTGCTTGCAAGCGCTATTGAGGTTTATAATGAGTGTGAGGACACCAATGAACCTGAATGAGCTTAAAGAACTATTATAACTTTGACTTCTATGATTATGTTTACAGCTTCAGTGAACACTATTTAAATGTCTCCCATCGAATGGAAGAATAATCTAGGCCTAAATGCCAAATATATATAAACATACAAATATTTACTGTGAGGCACCAAATGCATGAATAAAACTCAATTTAAACGTATACCTATTATTTAGGAATATAAAAGAATGCATTACAACAGGTGAAAGAAAATGATCACGTGATAATAATAACCAATCATTATATCTGAATAATTCATGATAATGAGAAGAAACCCCAACACAATGACTGAGAACATAATTTGCACACATATTTTTGTTGTTTTTTTTGTTGGCGGAACATGTGTTGTGACTCAATGCATCACAAGTGTAAAAGAAGCTACAGTTTTTGACCTTCATGAGATGTAGATAAGATGATGCAAATCAATAAGGCAGAAAATAAAAAATAAAATAAAAATATAAAAATAATAAAAAAGGTGTTGTTTAATTAGGATTAAATTGTAACACTTTAAAGGGAAGGTTTTTTATTTCTGTGGACTTTGACACAAAGCCCCTGTAGATATGCTGTGTAATATATTATTGTGTACTGTACTTGTGTAATACAATTGGGCCCCCATTAGGACCTATTGCATTCGAGCTGTCCTGGAAGGGTTGGACTCCTCCCTTTGTGGTCCCTTCCCAATCTCCTCTCTCATTCATTGCCGAAGTGCTTTTTTCCGGAAGTTCTTCCTTGCCCGGTGCTTTAGGGGGTGTAATTTGTTTTCATGTGAAATGTGGGCTCTGTGAAGCACGGGCATGTGATTAAGTAGGCTAAGCTTTATAAAAGTGGTGGTGTCTAAGGGGTTGACATTTTTTTTGACCCAAGTAGCCGGATTTCTGTACTCGACATTCAGATAAGATCAAATCAGATAAGATCACATACTCGCATGCGCATCACATAGATTAATGGTTTATTAGTTTGTACTGAATCGAGGGGGAATGTTAAGGACTACATTTTCATTTTTAGATAATCCTTAGACACCTCAGTCTAGAATACATTTTCTGTAACTGTCTGCTTCACTGATGGTGAAATCACTCTGTTGATGCACTGATATTAAAGATATAATTTAACAGAACATGGGCATGTTTGGTGGTTTAGAACTGTTCTTAAATAGATTTAGGAATCTATATAATCATATAGTGTAAATATTTATTTTAAATAGTTAAAATCAGATTAATTGACAAGATGACAACAAACCTGCAGGTCAGTGGTGGCTCTGTCATTTTAGCATATCTGACTATCAGCACAATTACAGCTGTAGCCCTGGACTCATGTTTGGCCCCGCTTTTTCCCCTGAAACCGCACTGCCCATTAATACACCTTCATCTCAATAATCTTTCCAGGGCAGAGCTTGTTAGACATTTGGGAGATAAAAAATCAAAGAGTGTGGTGCTTTATCATGGCCCCCGCTAGATAAGGCTCTTGCACTGTCACATAAAATCAGGAGCTGCCTCCTGGAAAACACTCCATCCTCGGGCGATTGCTGCACCATCACCATCAACACTGCTGCCTTCCTACCATCTCGACGGACACTCGCTCCTTACTTCGATGGCAAACTATTTCCGCAGACAAATCAAGTCTACTTCTGTCTATTTTGTACCAGCATATCAGCAGTATGACGTAAATAATAAATACTATTTATTAAATGCCACATATTGATCTGTGCCACATATATGTTGTATAGGCCTACATGTTTATTTTAACATTAAAGCCACAATGTCCAGATTTAAGAAAATAGCAGCAACATTTCATTTGTGGATCTTAAAGATCATTTCTCATATTGGACTTCTTATAACGGTATAATGCTGCCCTATCTAAACACAATCCTCATTTCAATCTGTACGCTACTGAGGCTTACTGCCTGATTTCAAGCATCCAATTAATATCCTTTAACATCTCCTCCTGGGCATTTTAACACTGGTGCAGTCAAACAGAGAGACAGCCTACTGGCTACAGACACACTGTTTGAAGATCACAAGGACAGCATTAAAACAGAAAATGGAACTGCATTCTTATAAAACTAAGACCAAGCATATTTTCACGCATTCAATGTTTAATTACAGTACATTAGCTTATGCTACTAACTACTCAATCATTGGGACTGTATGAGGCTATAGGAACTAACATGGTTTTCCATTTAACAGCGTTTTACTGTAATCACATCAACAGAGGTCCACTGCCATGGCACATGATTTAAATACAGTTTGCATACTGTAATATGACAACATCAAAGTGATTTCAGAGTTTCCGTTTGACTCATTGGACATCAAATCCAAGTCATTCATAACAGTGACAAAGGGAAGGGGGGGCTAAAAGTCAGTCTTTATGGAGGCAGATGCTTCAGAGCAATTATATAAATTAAGTTGTCAGACTGTTCCTGAGGGACGTTTGTCTACCCCACTCTCTTCAGGACCAGCGGGCTCCCCGTCCAGAGAACAGTACAATGGGAATGCTGCTAGAGAAGAGGTTGTCATCGTCAAGATTATCATCCTTTAAAAAAAAAATGTTTTCAATGTAATAAAAGCATGTCAACTCTCATCAAGTTAGAATAAGCACTAGATGTGTATTCTTAAATGGCACCTATTCACAAGACAAGGGCAGGCAAGTGGCATATGACGCAAACATTTCAGCAACTTAAAACTACTTTCAAATATTTGCAGATTATAAAAATCGTACTACGAGCCTACTCCTACGACTACTATTTGTTGTCAGTAGTAGAAGTCAATTGCAGACCAGCTAAAGCCAAGACAGAATGATACTCTATCACCATGTCCTTGTTTTTTAATGTTTGAGTACAACATGGGGTCATTTAGACATGTTTGTCAATCTTCACCTATTTATTCACAGACTTAGTAAAAATAGAACTCCCTTGGGACCCATTATGTAGACAAGTTCATATTCTGTCTCATACTTTAATGTCACTCCTGAGTGATATTTTCAAGTGTCCTGGGGCGTAGCCTTCACCATAGTTGTCACTTTCAATTAACTAGCCTAAATACATGCCAGTTGGCCCATGTCAATAATTATTTCGATATTAGATGGGGCAGCTGCAGCTTAAAAAAATACTGTGTTTTCATCCGGGATAGATGATTCCATCTCACCACCTGCCCCGCAATTGAATGCAAACATTTTAAAACATGTATTGCAAGCAAATCACTTTGCTTCTGATAAGGCTAACCTACATGCCAATTGAAAAACAGCTGTTCATTACCTTGACATCATATGAGGCAGGTGTAGCTCGTTCTGATTAGAATCGTGTCTGGGGAATTCGACTAGACACCCTAATTTTAAGAGGATCACACCGAATTAATTTATCCTAAGCAGTGATGTCACTAGACGAGACAACACGATAAAATCCCCACAGCACATTACAGTAGGTCTTACAGGCCTAACGGATGGCCAAGATTAATTATAAAAATTAGGACAGCTCATTTTAAATCACAAGCATGGCTTCATGTCCATCATTCAATCTTAATGGATGCTGTGTAATGTTATCAGGAAACCACCCCATTATCAGTCACGTAGCCTATATTTAAGATAACATTTAAAGAAACAGTCACATGTCGGAGGAACCCTGACTTTGCTATTTACCAACTTATTGTTATTTACAAACGGAAAATACCTTTAAATCAAACTTCCCCAAAAAGTAATTGACCAATTATTTCTTTAAAAACTGAGCCTGCATATTCAGTGAAACTGCCAGGCTAGCTAGCTGTGTCCTAGAAAGCCAGTCGGCGGCCAAGTGACTGATTGTACATGGATTGTAGAGGTTGCCGTTTCATCAGATTGGTTTTTGGGACAGTGCCACTGCCTTAAACGTGTTTATATTCATAGTTAAAATGCTTATGATAGTCTAATAATTCCTTACACAAGATGGCAGATAATTGAGTACAATTTGTAAAAATGTTTTGCTGAATTCTAACGGCACAGCAATTAAAACACAAGATGAGGAAAATCCCAGTGGTGAACATGGGTGTCATGTATACGAACTAGAGCACATCAAGAGAAATATTGATCACCTCCATGTGTTGATATAGCTATACGGCGTTATATCAGATACTCTACGTGTATGTATCAGATCAGACAGAGACAGATGTGCTTGTGCTCAGCTCACTATGCTTCAAACAACTTGAGTAAAATTGTGCTCGAAGCCAGGCTTGGTTTCTGTCCTACTCCATCTCACACACACACACACACACACACACACACACACACACACACACACACACACACACACACACACACACACACA
>JAOEHI010008598.1:10078-27833 GCA_025447815.1 Percopsis transmontana | reverse complement strand
CATACATGTTAATGAAACAGTATTGTTACATAGTGTTACAATGTTCAAATCACTATAAAGCATATATATATATATATTCAACTAAACATTTAATAAGTGGTTCCTTTGCCTGAAGCCACCTGTCTCCAGGGGATTAATACATTTTCCCTTGTGGCTCTTTAGTAAATTCAATTTGAAATTTTTTGGGGAAATCAAGCATACATGTTAATGAAACAGTATTGTTACATAGTGTTACAATGTTCAAATCACTATAAAGCATATATATATATATATATTCAACTAAACATTTAATAAGTGGTCTCTTATTTTATTTCTAACAAAAGAGACGTCCTGGCTTATAAATGGGCTGGTGCAGTAGAAAGAAGCATATGAGTACTAATCCTTTTTTGACAAGTTATACTGAAAGGTTCTTTTCATTGGTGGATAGACTGGCTCAAGATCAAGTTAAACCTTTAGCAGTCTAAAAATACATTAAATGTATTATGTATTATCACCCAAATGTCAAATTGACTATAAACATTTTGAATCACTGTAGAACTGTAGACATTATATATTTCATTTAAAAACATATCTTCCCAGTGGTAATGTTTCATAGTTAGATCATTTAGCATTTAGCATTAAGGAGCAGGCAGGTCCATTATATTGAATTACAGCCTGCATCTTGCCTTATTTTAATGACTGATATTTTTGTGTAGTATATGCAATTTAATAGGCTACAAAACAGAAAAACATTAGGAGTGAGTACAGAACAGGATATTTGTTGTGGTGGTCGATGCTTGCGAAGGTTGTGGATTTGATACCTAACATACCCAGCCTTCCTGCAAGAAAGATGCCTAACCCTCCTTAATACTTGTAACTGTCCTCACTTTAAGTCGCTTATATGTATAAAAAGCCTCTGCTAAATTACCTAAAATAGCACAAGGAAGGTGGCCTATACATGTACTGTATATGTTTCATCCTCTTTTAGACCAGCCTCATCCATTTCCGTTTATGAAGCATTAGGGCAAGAAACAGGTGACAGGGCCTCGATTAGTCAGGACGTCTTAACAAAAACCTATTGAGTTTGAGAAGACCTAAAGATTCTGGGTCGCCTTCGTCAATGGCTGTTCCTTTCTTCAGTTCTATACTGGAAACCACTGCATGTACTCGTCTGCCTGGGGCTTTGTCCTTAGTAAACCCTGACAGGCTGGTAGAAAGAGAACACAGGTAAAGAGGTTGAGTATAACCACCCGCTGTGGTTGTTCAAGCCATCGATTTTTTATTTCTGCTGTCTGAGACGTAGAAACAAGATATAATCAATTGATTTCATTAGTGTGTACTCTCAGAAATGTAGGTGAACTGTACTCACCTCACAACCATCTATTACTCCTATGTCAATCCGTTTATTTTTAGCTTCTAACCCTTGTGAAATACTTACTCACATCTTCTATGGGAAACTGAGCCACCCTGTGTCATTCAAAAAAAAAAACATGAGCCTTTTAATCTAAAGGAGGCCTTCCTTTCATGGATTGACATATTTCTACAAAATATGATGCTTGCTTCCATGGGAAAATATGCTGTCTCTCTCAGTGCCATGATTTTGTTGTGTTAAGACATCTGTTATTGATGCAAATTTTAGAGAATTTAACAGCAGGAGCTTTTTAATAACGTGACCCCCCAAACTCTTTTATGGCAATATAGGTCGCAGCAGACACCCTATGGAGAGAAATCACCAGTAGCACAGAGAACCTCTCCAACATCACTCTCTCTTAATGGTAGGCTTTATGCCAATACTACTGAGCAGTGGTCTGTGGTTTGCAATAGCAGAAAAACAGCTTCAGCTAACTTCATGCACTGTGAAGACCGCAGACCACACGGCGTCCGATTTTCCATAATAGATGGATGAAACAAATGAATCTTAGCATTTAAAGACAATCCCTGTGTTGTGATATTCACATAGCACTACATGTTGAAGCTGTACACAGTATGCATATTTTGGGATTTTATTGTAACTGGTCACATCATGCAGCTAGCAAAGACTACTCACACCTCGTGGGAGTCTTTTTACATAAGTCTGTTTTATTTTATGCTCAAGGAGCAAGACACATTGCCACCGCTCAACAACCTGATCTTTGTTGCTGCAAGTCCATGTTTTTCTTTATGACTCAACATACACAGAAATTCAAAACACCTTAAAAAAAACAGCTCCTCGCGGCTTTTTGAAATTGAATGAGCTCATGCGAGGGAAGATGTGTGCTGCCCTGGACAGAGTTATCAGTCCCAAAGGTGTCCTTTATGCTGTATTTATAGCATTATCTGTTATGCTGTCATCATAAATCTGAGCCACCCGGAGCTTTGGAAGTATATCTATACAGAGAAGTCGATAATTACTAACAGAGTGTGTTGTGGGTAATCATGAATCTGGGTGACTTGTGACCGATTTATCGCTGGTGCAGAGACTGTGGAATGCATAGCGTGTTGAACTACCACATACACAGTTTGGGAGATGTAGGTAATAATTTTCACATTAAGGCGGACGCACGCACAGAAGGAATGAGAGAAGACCACTCAATCTGTGGTTTGGCTCCGACACACAGATGCTGTGAAGATGATTTTGAAACAGCAATATGAGGAATGCTGGAGGATTAGAAGCTTAAAGGTTATGAGGCACACCTGCTGCGGCAACTAGGGCGGTTTAGACACACGGAATAGAACTTTTCCATCCACATAACTGCTGGACTTGCTTCTGCTTCCACAACACTTTGTCTCTCCTTGGCGTCGATCATCAGAGAATCTTTAGGGATTCAAAGTCAAAATAAACTTTGCCTGGAAATAAAGCCCAAAATAAAGGCTCCAGCAGATAGCTCTCTTGACATTGAGTATGGCCAAGCCTCTTTGAGCGGGGAGATATTTTCATCCTGAGAATTGCAGAGGACCATGAGATCCTGCAGGGGGGCGGAAAGACAGGGACACACATGAACATTTCTGCAGATTACTCAGGAATAGGTCCCATTCAAAACCACCGACAGCGAGATAGATGACTTGGTATTCACTGAACTCCTACTTGGAGACATAACAGTTTACATAACGTCTTAACTTCCCACTGGAAACTCTACTCAAGGCCCTCTCTTTACCACTTAACCATATAATCTTGCAGCATGATAATTTATTGTAATTTATAGTGAACCTGACTGAGCGCAAAAGGGGAAGGGTGCATGAGCCAAGATGAAACACTATCTATTACTCTTTCGCCACCAAAGGAGCAGGACTGGAAAATATCAGTGCTCCAATACAGTATGTCAAGATAATTATTGGTGTTAACAGTCCCCACAAATCCCCGCTGAGTATTTTATGGAGACAATGAGTGTGTGTGTGTGTGTGTGTGTTGCGCATAAATATTTAGAATTTCAAATTCCTCTCTGATATGTCCACATGGCTGCCATTAGACCTGAGAAATGCTGTATGTTCGATTTATGTGTTTGTATATGTATGACTGTACAAGTGTGTTTTTATGTTTATGCAAGCTGGAGTGGATTTACAGTATGTGTGTGTGTGTGTGGTGTGTGTCCCAGTGTATCTGTTTATGGGATTCCAGAGACCAATTTCAGATGTTGCAGAAGCATATGCTGACAGAAATAGTGATAAGGAGATAAATATGTAACAAAAATGCAAAGCATGGATTCACTGTATAAATTAACTGTATAACCTTGACATTATCTGGCCTGCAACATGTCATTCAGCATAAAAAAAATCGTTCTCACTTCACTACTCAGTATGTGAATCAACCTGGTTGACTTTCAAGGCATAGTATAGGCATAATAGCCTTTCTCCTGCTATACGTGTCATACTGGCGATGTTGATTGACAGTATGACATCACTACCTGTCAATCTCTCTTTGGGCTGCTTGCTCTAGGAAAACAATTAATTTGACTTGCTTGATCAGCCACTAATGAGGAGAAACGTGGAGCTTTTACACATCTTTATTCCACCCCCACCCCACCAAGTCTCCATCCTGCTGTTCTCCATTTCACACCTCCTCTGATGCTCCTTAGTCATGCGTCCTTCTGTTCATTTTGACACTCCCTGTTCCTACCCTCCATTTCTCCCTTTGCTCAGGGCCTGCTTATGAAGCCATTTCCGTAATTAGAATAAAAAGGTGCCATTCAATTTGAGCTTAGGTAATGGATCAATGCCCTGGGTGATAGTGATGAGAAATAGCTAATTTCAAGGAACATTGGTTTTTGAAGAGCTGACTGTGTGAGGTTGAATAAGTAGGCATAAACACCCATTCACATTACATTATTGTGTTGTTTTTTGAGATTCATTAATTATTTTTTACTTTCTTTTAACTTTGTCACAATATTTTCCAGTTATTTCAGCGATATCAGCTAGTAAATACTTTAAATGTAGTTAATATACAGTATCATAGCCATTCTTCGATTAAACCAATGACAGCAGTATTTAAATAGTTGAATTTATAAGAGAGGCAATGATGAATAGAAAGAACCCAGGCATCAGCATTGGAGAAATACATTAGATGCAGTCGAGTTAGGGGTGCTATTATGCTGACATTAATCTGATTGTAGTGTAGGTCAAGCAAAACTGTTTTCATTTTTTCAGTGAAGGGCTCTCAATACATTACACTAATAGTAATGCTTCTCCATGACCCCTAATAAGAAGTGGTTAATTGCTTGCCACCCCCCTAAAAGCCGCCCTCGCAGTATCCTGAGCCAATATGAGTTGGAGAGCCGCTGTGATGAAGAAGCACTTCTTTCACTTTGGTATAGTCGTATGTAAAGTTGTACATTTCACAATAGGCTATGAATGCTGCAACGAGTTACTGAACGTTTATTTAAAGAACGTGAATGTTTTCAGCAGGAAATGCTGATCATCTATACCCTCGTGCAGGATCTTTTTCTGATGGAAAACTAAAATATCATAATGGCCTTTGAGATGGACTCTTGACTAAAAGAAACAATGTCATATTACATTGAATTACATGCAGTAAATCTCTTGGTAGGGCCACAGCCCTGGTTAATCACTTCCATATCAAAATCCTTATACAAATCTGAAATCACAAGGAACTGAATGGGGATCCCTGCATTATCCCTTCCATATAATTACAATTACATGTATTTACTGTAATACAATTGCTACAGGCCTGAACAGAACACTTAATGACCTATCCATTTTATATCTTATCTTCAGATATGTACATTTCCTTTCTGAATTTGACAAATTAGGCAAGGTGAGAGCACCGTATTGAGTATACTTAGAATTAACCCAGTTCTGACTATTCTAAACAGTAATAGTGGCCATTTAACCAACATATTGAGCAATAGTAATTGCTACCAGATGACAGCCTCTGTAGACTATGTGGCTCTAAACGGAACTCAACAAGCAGGTTTTGTTGGCAACTATTCATTTAAATGTTTATTTATTCATTTATTTGGGGGGCTTTATTGCGCTGTCTTCTAACTACAGAATGTAACAGTTAACTAACTGGATCATATTTCAATTGTTTGTGGATCCTAAGAAAATGGATTATATGCCTTATTGGCCCCGCGGCCATGCTTTATAATTACTTTGTTTGATTCAAGAATTATTGTATATTTTACAAATATTGTAAAACTCAACCTTACATTAAACACTTTCCCCCATGGGATATGTCATCTGGGTTTCCCCTAGGAGCAAATATTTCTGGGATAGCAGAATCTGGCCCAAATACTAAGAAAATTCCATAGTTTGTGTCTCTTGATGTTATGAATGTGATTGGATCAACATGAAAAGGCTGTGAAGGCAGATCTTCCCGTTTGTTTACAAATGTTTCCTTACTATTTTAAATTGCAGAGAATATTACCCAGCTTCCTCTCTCCAACATGGACAACTTCCTGTCAAAAATAAATGAGTCCAGCAACAGAAATGCTCTTTTGTACTTAAGCTGGCTTTAAGCTCCCATGATGTAAACAGTGCATGTGAAAATGTTTCTGTTTATATGAAAAACCAAAAACCAAAACAAAATGCTTAGATTTCACACAATAATTTATGCATACATAAAAAACATATAAAAGTCATTAAATTAAAGCCTTTAAATACCATTGCTTCTTATTGCCTCAGAAAGTTTTCTTAGCATTTATTTTTACTCATATACACATACACATACAGGGATATACGCGCACACACGCACACACGCACACACACACACATATCCAAACACCCACACACCTTTATCCTCCTTAACCAGGCAAATCACTTAGGAACAAACAGCAACCAAATCAAAACACACATAGGGATATCCTGGCATACGTTCAGTACATACGGTGCACCACACATAGACATATTAAACTGCTTGTGTAACTTCTCATTAGTGGCTTCCTGCCACTTCCTGTCTTTCTCAGGAGGCCCGACCAAATGTCTATGGAACCAGCTTCCCATGTGAAAAGTGGCTTGGCCTGCCAAAGTGGCCATAGATTTCCTCTGCCACTACACGTCTACATGACCATGGAAAGCCCCCTGATCCACTAAGCTCCTTGTGTGGTACAATTGAGTTAGGGGCGTAGTATTTCTGCTATGCTCATTACCAATGCTAATCACTGGCAAGTTCACAAAAAGCACAGATGTACTTGATTGTCATACACTTTAATGGCCCCATAATATTTCAATAATTTTGTTGTTGCACTTTTTTAACATGCCCTAACTTGATTGGCTATCTCACTGGGAGAGGGAGGATAGGTCGGAAACGATCGGAGTTACAATCCAGAAATGATGTCACACCTGGGGCCAAATCTGACTGGCTGACTGACTGAGAGAAATGTTGGTAGACTCTGGCCCTAACCTTAGTGGAATCACACATCAAAGAGAAAAAAAGTCAAGTGTTATGCTGCAATGCAGAGCTGTTCAGAGATGCTGGGTAAAGCACAAAAAGCTGATCGTCTAGGTTCAGGAGAGGACCACAGGAAATAGAGAACATGATTTGTTGCTTTGATTCAAAGCTAATTTGGCAAACTTGCTGGAATTTGCTTTTTGCTTGAGAGAGGTGTTATGACCAACTATGATGAACTTTTAAATGATTGCTTTCAAATCCTCCAAGTCATATTTTCCGCAGTATGGCTTGCTAAGTGGAGACTACTACAGTTGAGACAAACTTTATTTTAGTTTAGAGACTATAATCCATTGTTTTATGGCCGGTTTATCCCTCTTGATACTGAATGTGCAAGTTTCTGTCATTTTAAATATGTTTATGTCCCTTGTTGTGTCCAATGAAGCAAGACAGATCTTTTGTCATCATCTTCATGGTTACCGAACATATCAGCTTGTTGTTTTGTTGTCATATTAATACTACTAGAGTTGTTTTGTTTTGTTGCCATGCCATGCTCCATAGCACGTTGGTTTTTAAAGAAGGTGATGTACATCTAACATGTGGTTCCCCAAGAGATTCCCAAATAAAATTAGTTTGTTTTCTAAATATGTTAGATTAGGAATAGATTAGGAATGTGCTTTTTTCTGCAATATGGGGGCAGTTTTTCCACACCTCTTCTAGTCAATTCGTATAATGTATTATCATTGGTGTATGTGCATGTGCTATGTCCAATTGCATGCTGTACAAGTGAATGGAATGGAAATACACCACGCAAAACTTTATGAAATTGTGCAATAATATTAGATCTTATTTCTTCAAAACAAAGGGCCAAATGTTTCCTCTCAACAAAGATTAGATTTGAATGATTTAATTTGATTTAGAAAATGATTGGGTTTGATTTCACAACCAGACCTTTAAACCCAATTAACATCAGAGTTGAGATTTTTTTGGTTGTAATTACGTAATCCAAATAAATCACACGGACAGTGCTAGAAGTGGATTTATTCTTACATAAGGGCTTGTTATTGTATCTTCCACACTGCAAAAACAGACTCAGGACCCCCTCCATATCAGTTTTAGGAAATGAAAGGTCAGCAATTTATCATTGGAGCAGAGAGGCTTTTTATGGTACTTATTATAGTAAGATACAAGTTGCCATGTTTCTCTGCATTTCTAAGAGCAACAGCTCATCCCAAGCTATGTTTAACCTTGCTGTCAGTGAAGCCTGTCAGAGACCATTGATTATAAAAAGTACATAACCTTTTTATAACTACAGTGGACTGACTACACAATCAGATTAGAATAAATGTTAAAACTTGGACACAGTACAACATTCTAGACTGTAAATAATTATTTTTGCCAAGTTTCATTTAAATTTGTGTGACTTTCATTTTCCACTATGCTTGAGGGTATTGTTGTTATATTGTATTGTTATAAAAGCAAGAGAAGTTTAACTGATAAAATTTCCACTCACATATTTCATTTTGAAGAGGCCTCTTGTGAACTAAACCTGTATAATTTAGGAAATATGCCCAAACTCAAAAATTCCCCATTTAACGATAAATTTGTATCCAAACAGATTTAAAATGTCTCCATGTTGACATAACAAGGAATTTAAAAGAACAATGCATACTTACTGTAATTTAATCTTGCAATTAGTCTTGAAAGAAAAGTGCTTATAAAATGATTTAAGAGACAAAGTCAAAAAGCATCAATAATGCTAAGAATGAGAAATGAGTCACTGTTTGTGCGTTGTTTGTGTGTGTGTGTGTGTGTGCGCACATGTGCGTGTGTGCGTGTGCGTGTGTGCGTGCCAGTGGGTGTAAAAAGAGAGAGAAGGGGGAGGCTGAGGCTGACAGAGGAATTAATTGGTTTTCATTTGCTATCAATCTGACAGTTACAAATATGACAATTTCCAATACTAATTGTCTGTAGTTTTTGTAGAGTAATACACACACACACACACACAAACACATACACACATACACACAAACACACATACACCCAAACGGACATGCGTGCATGCCCGCATGTCCGTTTGTGTGTATGTGGGGATGCACGCATGTCCGTTTGTGTGTATGTGGAGGTGCACACCCACGCAACCCCCCCTCCCCCTCCCACACACACACACACACACACCGACAATAGATGCGAGGAAGACGGTCCTTTTCTTTATTTACCATTATCGCAGGAAGTAGTGCAGACAAGCGTTCATGTTCTTTTGGCCCACTTAGCTATTTCTACCGTTCAGAAGAGCTGTTCCCAGGCACGATTTACTAAATCATCGGTCATGTTCAGTTCTCTTGTGCCTGGCTATGACAGCAAGATGGCAACAAATAAGCAAGATACATTTTCTGACAGAAAATGCAGAATATAAACTGAATAAATATATGGGAAAAAAATTTAAACTGGATTTGTATATATTTTTTATGTTTATGAGAGCTATTTCTTTTAAGAAATCAAAACATTTTTTAGACTGGGGGGCGAGTTAGCTTGTCACACAGTGGGCCTGCTCAATCCATCCTCTTATTTACCAGACAGGAGCTTTGTACTTTATGAATACAGATCATCTCACAACGGCCGCCTTGAACATTTTAAGATGCAGCTACATTTTGTTTTTTAATACAATAACTACAACACAGCGGATTGGGCAGGTGAATGCGGCATACAAGATGCAGATGAGAAAAACACTTCCTTATATGGCTCTGTTCTTACCAGTCGTACTAATGCAGTAAAAAATGATATGCACTAAATATGTCATCGTCACACACGCCACTCCCACACTGCCATTGCTTCTACTTGCCCATAGAGATGGTGGCACAAGCAGTGAATGGAGGTTTGGACGGTTGAGATTGTCAAATATTACACAAGAAGTTCTTTTTCGGGGGAACATGAGATTATTATTTAATTTTGTTATTAATTTGAATCTATTTTTACTATATTGAATATTTATGTTTTGTTATTATACTTTTTTTTCTTTCATAAAATGTTTTCCCCTATCAACATTAAGGCATAATACTGTATGTATATCATGGTAATGTAATGTAATGTGATAATTGAGGACTTTTTACTTAAAAAAGATCATTCTGATCTGTTAAATCTGCAATCTGCAGAAGATTTCTTGAATATTTAATAACTTCAAAAGCCAAGTCTGAAACAACAGTGTCACATGTGGTATGTGCCTTTTACTACAAAAAAATCGAGGTTCTTGTCTCGTGTTACGTGTTAGTACAGGAAAAGAAAAAGCTTTAATGCAACCTCCCTGTATGAATGTAACATAAGTAAAGGCCCCAATACCACTTTCAGTCTGGTCTGCAATATATCATTTATTTCAACATGTCTGTATGTGTGTGTGTGTCAATTAAACCCAGACCCTCAGAGTCCCAAGTATTTCCAGCCTCTTTATCAAAACAGCATCACCACCAACAAATGAAGTCTTCTATTTAACTTGGCCATACCAAAAGCAATCAGGAAAGACTAAATTCGATGGGAAGAGCTTTCTTTTGTGAAAGCGAATACTGACAAAATCCAACAAAAGAAAAATAAGAAAACAAAACTAAAGTGTGCTCATGTTCCCAGTACAGGCATATTGGCTTGCAAACTTGTTTTGTTTTAGGCTCTGTAAGCCCTTCTGAGCTACATAAGATAAGTGGCTAGTCGATGTACCATAACTGACTGATTTTGTAGTTTTGTCAACCTGATTTTATCCCTAAAGCTTAAGCTTAACAGCTGCCTTGCGTACCTACCGTGTCCTGTACTGTTCAAAGTCTACAGTACTGTACATCTCGTGCAGAAGTATATGCTCAGATATATGAAAACCGTTTAGGTTGGTAACTTCTGATAAGATCAGGAGCCTGCTGGGGTTCAGTCATTTCAAAGTAACGCAATTTCCTGTCTACCAACACCAGTGATAAGTTAAGCTCCCACAACAGTGGCATGCATGCAAGGTGTCAAAGACGGGCTAAGAAAACATGGCACCTGGTCAAACTGAATGTGTGAAAATATATCGCAGACAATTGTGCTATTGTCACACACCTTATATATACAGAATTTATATATATATATATATATATATATATATATTTCAATCAGGAGAGACTAGAGTGTTTTGGCATTAGGACTCAATAACATTTAATAGATGCATATAAAAAAATAAGGCGCAGGAGATTCTGGTGGAGAATCCTGAACAGAGTCCAGATGAGCGTTGCTACTGGTGGAGGTGCAGCAAGCAGGGGTTCATATACTATAGACGGAAAGTGAGGAGAATTCATGGGTAGAATAACGGGTCCAAGTAACACTACACGATGCGACCAAGAATGATGTTTATTGAGCAATTAGTGTTGAAGGGGTCAAAGGCAAAGCCCAGCCTTTAGTCTGCACAGTACTCTCCAAATTTAGAGCCGACGGCCAGAACAAACAGTGATGCAATAGACACATGTAAAATATCATCCTTCATCAGCAAAACTTCCTCCTCTTTCTGATTGGCAGATGTGCTTATGATGAGAAGGCAGAACATATAAGTGAGTTGCTTAGACAGATGTAGGAAATTGTGAGCACAAGATCTTTGTATGTCCTCTCGTGCTTTTAGAACAAACTTGGTTTTCAGGGTACGGCCAACAATTTGTCAACCTCTTTCTTTTTAATAACTGCTAAATATCCATTATCAAACAGACCAATTACAGTATTACCAAGTTTGGCTAGGATAGGTTTACATGCCAAACGTGGTAATACTGTAATTGGTCTGTGTTTTTGGCATGAAATATAATTTTAGCATCATTGCTGAAATGTATACCATAACTTTATACTTTGTTGTTTAATAGTCTTTAATTGATGAATTAATGCAGAGTCACAAAACAGAAAGTCTGCTTACGATCCAAACAGAGTGTATGTAGCTCAGTATTGGTTAATGGTCCAGGAAACTAGTAGGCTGGTGTTGAGATAGATCTGTGGGTCATCAGCATACCAATGAGAAGAGATATAATATATAATAGATGTGTTAGTAGGGCACCTGCATTTAGCTGCCCTAAGTTTGCTAACTTACCAAGATTGCCTGGAAAAATAGACCCTTTATGTCAGTTAAGAAAGAGGAAAAACTAAGAACTAATTTCCCAGAGACAGGAAACTATGTCAATTGTGACCAGCATCTCTTAAGTTAAAGCATTTTTATTTTGCCAATTGAAATTCCATAGGCGTCTGTGAGAAACTCCGGGGCCATCCTGCCAAACCTGAGGCCAAGTGAGCAGCACAGTTGTAGCTACAGTGTTGCCAAGGAGACAGGGTTAAGAAAACCCCAATGTTTTCAGGCTCGCTACAAATGTACAATAGCAGTGGAGAAGAGAAACGTGATTGTGTACCATGGGAGTAATTGTACCTGATGGACTGCACACAAAAAAAAGAGAGAGAGAGAGAGAGAGAGAGAGAGAGAGAGAGAGAGAGAGAGAGAGAGAGAGAGAGAGAGAGAGAGAGAGACTTGCACATATGTTTTTCTTATACCAAGGTATTTTACGCCTATCTAAGTCATATCTAAGTGCTCTGTGATCTTGGCCAAGTTTTGAATTTTCAAAAGAATCTTTTAAGACCTCATTTCACTTTTAGAGTCAACAAAAAGACAGTTACATGGGTTTGGGTTACATGCCAACTGTTAAAACAAAATGTTGCTATTAATATCTGAAATTTATTGGCTTGTTTTCTATTTAAAAAAATACTTTACCGTCTCTAAATAAATAAAGAAAATGTCAGTACAAAAGCCAGTACAACCTCTTACGTTATCTCAGAATGCTGTTGGAATTCTTTCATATCATATCACTACTTTTCTCCCAGGTAAAATCATGTTCTGCAACCTAATGCACTCATTCTTGCCACCTATTGTGTCCAGCTGCACACACTGAGTATTTCCTTCCTGTCTTTGTTTAGAACCCTCATATGATTTCAATAAGCAAGGCTCATTGACTGAAAATTCTATCTTTCATGAGCTATCGAGGTGCTTCAGTAAAATGGATTATGCTGAAAATTCTTTGAATACCTGGAAAGGATAAGAAAGTTCAACTCCACATTATTTCTGTGATCTGGATATTTGGACAGAGCTGTGGAGAGACACACTATGAGAATACCAATTGGAACAAACTATTTAATATGTGATTATAGTCAATACCACCTCGTTTTAGAACTATAACTCAAATAATAATCTTATTAAAATGTACCCTGGCAAAATAACAAATATAACACATTGCTTTTGAGGTGTCTTTTTTAATCACACCTCGTGTTTTGATTTAACATTTGCTAATCAGATGTCATGGTATATCTTACATTAGAAGCCTCATCAAAAGCTTCCCACCAAGGTTTTTGACCTACCTGTGGCCCTGCTCATTCATATTCTTGGCTGGGACTAGCACTGGCCCTGATGCTGATGCTGTTCACATGACTTGTAAAGAGTTCGGCTCCCTAACCATGTAAGATAAATACCCTTTTTTCCCCTTAATGTCATGAATAAGCCGGAAAGCAACAGAGCTTTGATTATTTTATATAAACGTGGCCTGCTCTTTTGCTTTTCTTTTGTGTGAAAACTGTAATATTCATTTGTGCGTTAAAAGTCAGTGCAGTAAAGGTTAATAAGAGAGAAATAAATAGAAAAGGGGAGCAACTTTTGATTGAAATACCTATAGATTCCAAATATAGTTGAATACTGCACAGTGTTGTAGAAATATAGCTGTGCACGCACGCTACAGCAGAACAGATGCATAGTCAGACACAGTCAGACGTAACACAATTTTTCTCATGAACCTTGACTCTTGCTGTGTTTAGCACGGAGGACTTGTGGCCTTGGGTTGATTCACAGTATCACAGTTAAGTCAAGCTTGCGCTTGCAAGAACGGCATCAACAGGAAAAAGCACACTGATAAAAATGGCGGGGGGGATGAATTAGTGTGGAAGGGGAAACTAATCGTCAACTGGCCCTTTGCTAATCTCCTTAGCCCTGTGCCTTTTTTTAATCTTGTTTATTTATCTTTATTCATTTATTAAAATGTGCATACCTTTTCATATTAGTGTTTTGGGTCAAAAAGTATGTAAACCACATAGGCCCCTCAACTCCATTTAATTTGCGTAAAGACTCCTGGCTTTAGGCCATGTTGAGTTGACAACGTCCCCCATACTAAACCCTGACCACCTTTAAAATGGAACCTGTAGGCTTGGAAGGAAACTTTAGAGCCCGAGTCCAAGACATCTTAGATCACGGCCATCGGGGGAAAGTCTGTTCTCAGCATGTTCCCATCGTGGTCCCTAGCTCCTATCCCTCCACGGCTTTCTCAGCATCTCTCTGTCCTGTGTTAGCAGCAGGGGTGGCCGGGCCATGTGAGAAATGAAGAGAGAATGTTGTTTCCCAGTGGAGGGATAGACTTGGATCTGGATCAGGCGGTGGTCCACAGAGTCTCTGTTCCTCTGTACGTCCCTAAACATCTCTTGTTTATGGGTATGTTTAGGTTTGCGCATTTCCCCCCCCCCCTCTCCGATAGTGCTGATGGAGGCTGAATCCATGAGAACGTTGACGGGTGATTCACTTGCTTATCCTGCGAACACTCTTCGCTATCCGGCGAGCGGAGGCCAACCTCCGCATCCTTCAGCTCTCGTTTGTAGCCTACAAGTTGCCAGAGCCACACTGTGACTCACTTTACCTTTGTCATATTGATAGGTCTAAAGGGAAGTACCGCTCACCTGGCTATCTTTTAAAATGGGGGAGCAAAGTTTGGAAAGATACATAATTGGGGTCTTGGGGTCCTCCCCCGGTTTGCTGCTCACCTCAGTCACCTGTTTCGCAGACTCACTCCTGTGTGGATTCATGCATGCTGTGGCAGACGATCATGTGATTTTTTTTTATTACTTGTTTTTGTAAGTTGCTGAAAATAGATTACGGGGACTGTATGATGATAAGTTCATGTTTTAAAAAGACAAATAGTGGGGTAGCGACACTATAACTTTGCTCCTCCAAATTTGATAATGGGAGTGGATTTGCTCCATTGCTCAAGTGCTAATGCCGCTCACTCCTAAATAGTTCTGTAAAGAAAATGTTTTTGTTTTTTAAACTACAGCAACGTTTCGGGCATATTGCCTTTTGACAAGGTGACCCTTGACACCAAACCGCTGTAAAAATGCGTTCTTTCACCTTTTTGTCTTTGTCTATACCTGCTCCTCACCAAATACACTGGTGTGTGTTTACAGACCTTTTTTAAATTGATACTGTAGGTCTAGCTGTATTCTTCCTAAGTGGTGGCTGTCCAGGCACTTTATTATATCAATTTACTGCATGCATTTTCCCCGGTAATAAATTTCAATGTGCGTATAGTGGCACAGAGGGGCGACATAGAATCATGGAGCGAGAAAGCAAAGGACTGGTTGCAGGCATTGTGGTGTAAATCAATGCTTTCAAAATGGATGATCAATATTTATTTTAAAGCGACACTCCTCGATTTGAATTCTATTTTTGGTGTGAAACTCTGGTGAGGGTCTGTTTCCAAGACAGGGAATAAGGGACTAAAACGGAGATTAATTCAAACTGGCTTTCTCAGAAATGTTTTAGAACAATGGTTCTCAACTGGTCTAACCTCAGGACCCACATTTGTCATTAAGTCACGACCATGAGCATAGGAGTCATTATAAATTGTGACATAAATGGGACAATTCCCCCCCCCCCCCCACACTTTTTCAAAACTCAAATTATATTTCGCATTGCCTGACTGTCTCCGCCGATTTTGGAGTTTGGCAGTAGTCAAAGCGTGGTCGTCTCGCTCAACTTTTTGCCTGTTCCGCCTATAAAAAGAAAGCCCAGTTTGCACCTTGAGAGAGCCAAGTCCTGTCACTGCAAGGTAACAAACAAAACCTGGTATGGAATTTCAGAGATGTAGTTACTCTTACGCAATGAAAGCTAAATGGATTCATTTGGAGATGTGACTCCTCTCTGTCCTAAGGCGATTGATCCATCTAGGATGGTTATGGACACAATGGACTTCTCACGATCTAGATTTTTTACCACTTTCTCATTGAGGTTTAATATCGTAACTAATTCAGCCCATTAAATTATTGATTGATTGCTGGTTTAATTTAGTTGTAAAAATAATTATTTATATAATATGCATATGTTTGCTAGCTACGAGACTGGTGTAAAACAAGCTAGCTAACTTTATGCTATCATATTTGATGATCAGACAAAATTGAATTTGTGCTATTACTTTGTGTCCATAAATGATTTAACGGTAACATGAGTCAAAAGGTTCACACAGAAATATATTGATATTATAGCCCGTCTCTCTGTCCTTGCACCCCCCTAGCATTTCACTGTCCCCCCCAGTTTCAAAACCACCCCTACACCCCTGGTCATGACCCAAAAATAATTTTAATTTATTTCTATTTGTGCAGTAATCCACAATGTTTATATGCACTGTTCAAAACATCTACGCGCCTTTCAAAATAAAAGTGCACCATCGGAAGTTCTGTAAACGTACAGAGATGAAGCACCAGCTCCACACCAGCTCGCGACCCACTTTTGGGTCAGGACCCACCAGTTGATAATAGAGTTAGCCTAGTCTTTGATTTAACGGACCATGGTTCCTGAGGGAAGCATGCTACTTTATACTATTACAAATGCACCGACTGGTTAAAAATGCACAGGCACACTAGACTTTCCAGATAAGAATATTTATTTTAGAGATTTAGAGATCTATTGTTTACTAAAGCTGGTACTGCCTTGTATTGCATCTTCATCTCTCTTGTTTCATGTCTCTCCTTCGTCTTCATCTATAAATTCAATCTGAATAATTTTCCACATGACCTTTTAAGGAGAAACCGGTGTGGTATAGTCTCAGCAATATCATAAAAGAATGAAATAAAGATAGTTTAAATTTAATTTATAAATACAATTAAATTAAATACAATTAAAATAATATTAACAGGTATTTTGCTCAGAAATATAGAGATACAGTACCAGCCCTGAGAGTTCATGTCCCCTCCTGCAAGTGCTGGCTCGCAGTCCTCTCTACTCCTCCCCAACAGCTCTCATAGGCTCACACAATATACTACCCCTCCCCCTACAGCCACACTTTCATGGGCAGTTGTGTTGCAAAGCGCTGTATGTACAGTGAGCTCTTGCAGAAATTCGAGGTTCTGAGGATGTTGTGAGGAGTGTCTCTTTAATAATGAATACAACACAAGCAGAGATTTTTAGCACTGCATCGGTCATGTCAGAGGTCAATCCACAGACACACAGCTGCGTTCTTCATTCCCTGACATGGCATTCCCACTTGCCTCCCGCTCATCGACACCCCATCTATCTTTGCCGTCCTTGCGTTCACTTTCTGGCCCCTTTTCGCGCTCCAGACCAGCGCTTTCTCTTTCACATGTTCCCTCTCTCCCCTCTCTCCTCTCTCCTTACAATTACGTCATTTAGCAGACACTTTTATCCAAAGCAACTTACAATTACATGGTGCTATTACATGGAGCAGGTAGGGGTTAGGCATCTTGCTCAAGGCTCAAGGATGCTTACAGGTGGGCCAACTCTGGCTGGGAGTCCAGACCACTAGGCTATCCTGCCCCCCACACTCCCCACTCCCCACTCTCTTCTGTCTCCCTTCCTCTATCCATTTCTCACCCTCATTCAGCTCTGTGTCTTCCAGGAGCACTCTGAGGCGTTTCCGCTCCCAAACTCCCCATGAGTCTCTGCTCTCTCCCAAGTGGGATATTTATAGGAGACAGGGGGGCATTGAGACTCACTCCCAGAAGGAATGACGGTGGGAAGTTACAGAGAGGAGAAGGAATGGGGGGGGGGGGGGGGGGGGGGGGGCACACCGCACAAAGACAGGGGGGGCGCCCACACACCCCCCCCCACACCCACCCCACCACACCAACCACCCCACAAAATAGGAAAAAAAA
>JAOEHI010008598.1:0-10068 GCA_025447815.1 Percopsis transmontana | reverse complement strand
CCCCCCCCACACACCAACACTCAAGTTCTGGTCACACACACACACACACACACACACACACACACACACACACACACACTTACTGTGTTAACTTAAACACAGTTAACACAGTAAGGAAAAGAGAGTGACTTAATAGAAGAAAAAAGGAAATACTTATTTGCTCTATATAGACAATCAAAGATGATTCAGTTCCCATACAATTGGTAACTTACTGACTTACTGAGTATGAATCTCAACCAGAGAAAACAACAGAACCAAGGGCATGTAATCTCATGGCCCCCAAAAGGAAGAGCTATAAGCAAAGTATAAACAATCTTTTTTTTTCTTTTTTTTTGCTGGATACTGTAAATGTAATCACACACAAGCACTAGCCAAGATAGTAACATATAATAACATCACCACCATTGAAAAAAATAGATTAAACACACAAAAATAACACACAAAAACCCTGCTCTAACATCAAGATCCATTAAACTACACTGCCATACATGATTTTTTACGGCCTTGGGGAAGCATATATACTGTATATGGGTGTATATGCACTCTCACCATAGTCACGATTTCTCTCATTTATTAGAAATGCTTAAACTTGACACACACACACACACACACACACACACACACACACACACACACACACACACACACACACATCAGTAATTATACCTCATTAAAACGTGGAATGGAAAGCATGTGGATAAAATGCGAGTTAGCTTGTGTTTTTGCTTTGTGCTATCCCAAACTTCCTCTTGCAGCTGCTGTCTGTCCCATCAGGCAAACACTGTAGGGCACGCTGAGGACATTTATAAAGTAGAGGTCATATCGCAGCCAACGATTAGTTTGACAGCTCAGCTCGTTTCCTCTAAAGGTGAGATGTTCTTACATCAGCATTATCGCATTTCAATACATTCAAGATGCTGCGATGGATCACTTCATAAACCTCCAGAGACAGAGGCTGTGATGTCATTTGTTGTGTTCTAACCTACTCGACATTCTGATACAACTCACTCACTGTATATTTTACAGAGAGAGAGACACACACACACCTACATGCACGCACACACACACACACACACACACACACACACACACACACACACACACACATGCAAATATTCTCTGCGCGACAAATTCTGCATTTGTCTGTACCAACTTCCTTCCAAGCATCTAAAAATGTCAGTCTGACCCCTGTAATATCACTTCTCCTTCTGTGTTTGCGCTTCTTTTTTTTCCCAGACATCAGCAAAACCCACACTAGTCGCACATTAGTCACAGCTGGCACCTTTGGCTTTAGAACTAAGTTCCTCTTGTCTAAATAAATGTAATTTTTAAACCTTTATCTGGACAGAGGATTGACAATGTCTCCGAACTGAACTAAGCAGGAAGTCAAGTAAACAAGGCCTGTGTTTCTTCTGCTAGAGCAGGGATTGTGCAAACATCTGGAGAAGGTTTTATGACTCTCTATAGTCTTATGCTGTTGCTTATGTGGTGAAGGTCGCCCATAACCTCTTTCATTTGATCGTCTTATCTCCAAAAAGGGGATTTACACAACTTTGTCAAAATTGGCACAGTCTGTCTTTTGTGGTCTCAGATATTACTTCAGGCAGAAGACTACATTTTTGTGATGATATTTTACCAATGAAAGAGGAAACTCCCCAGCAGGTGTTTCCATGAGTACATTATCCAGAGACAACTGATTTGGACACTATTTATGGCCATGGGGGAGGGGCTGGGTACGGATAACAGATATGGAATGCGCACAAAGCAATATGCCATTAAGTGTCAAAAGCCATATGGCAGTAAGACAATTTAGTTTTAGAACATCAAATAGCACGTAAATGCCCTTTTGACCAGTCAGTTATGACCGTTTTTGTCTGCCATATTGTAACCGAATAGCAAGCAAGAAATGCATCTGTTTCCACAGCCGAATTTTGTCCCACTACAAATTTCTTAACAGAAACCTGGCAACAGTAGGAGAACAGTAGGAGAGTTGGGAGGTGTTACTGGTGACCTCCAAGAATGGATATGGAGCAGTTATTCACTTCCTGAAGTTTTAGTCAGCATCACAGAAAGATCTTCTCAGGATTCAAATAAATAACAGGCCTAATTTATACAGCCATAATGAGGATTTGTTATATTAAACGGCCTGCGTGATAGGTTTCTTCAAATGAGGTCGAAAGGCGATCGCATGCCTTGTGTAGACCTTTCATCCACCCAAACAGCTTTGAATGGAAAACCCTTCAGAACTCAGAGAGAGGTAAAGAGGAAAAATTCTCAAATTCGATAGGTAAAATTTGGTTTATAAAACTACAGACATACAGCATCATACTATAGGTTAATCAAAATAGCTAATCCAAAAAAATAACAAATTGAAAAACAAACTTCTAAAAAAAAAATACAATGTTAACAATTAAAGCGAAGGAATTAGTTATCCAGTTTGGTTTTGGAGGAAGAATCACATGCAGGTTTATTTTCTGAGCAACAGACAATTTTATCCAGATATATAAACCATTTTCTAAATCCTCATGAAGGCACAACAGGATGAGATTGAGAGCTATCTATTCTGTAAGCGTAGTAACCTCAATACTTCCGGATGCACATTATTGTATCCTTTGGTCAGTTTGATGCAGTACTTCCTCATTTATACACTATAAATTATTAACGTTAAATAAATAATAAAGGTTCAAATTTTTGGATAACTTGGTAAATTTGAACACAAAGTTATTAACATATATATCAATATATGTAAATATGTGTGTATATTATTCTGTACTTACAATATAATATTATATGACATTATATTAAAAATAACAATGATAATAATATGTTCATTTTCATTTGTTTGTCACAAAAAAATTGTGTTAATAATACCAGCAAATCAAACATTCAACAATCAAAATCATACATCAATTCAGTTTTGACAAAAGCCTGGCACATGTAAAAAATCTCACCACAGACATGGCCTCAATTGATTTCCTTTTACGACTGCCAAAGGATGAGGATGTTGAAACTTCAGCGCACGATAACCATCAGTGCCATCTTCACCTCGCTGCTCTGTTCAGCCTCGTACTCGATAGCCTACACAGATGTGCCCTCTTTATTATGTTCTCTTCCCTGTTCTCCTCAAAGGTGAGTCAATATTCTTTTTTTGTTTCCTCATGAACACAGGCGGTCCTCGTGTTGGTGGCGTGGGTGGTGTTTCAGGGAGTGGGTATCATTTCATCTGTTTGGATCTAAGTGTTGTTTGATCTATCCTCCGTAGTGTGCAGGGGCACCTCCATGATAGTGGGAATGGAAGGACACAATGTCACTTTGCCCTGCAGTTACAACATACACACCTACGGCTTGTTGAACACCTGCTGGGGAAAAGGTTTACATTGCTCCCCTAGCATCGTCACCACCTTTCAGGGGAGGGTGCACCACCGCCTTTCCCCCAAGTACCAGTTTTCAGACAGGGGGCAAGAAGGGGACGTGTCCCTAACTATCCTCCGGGTTCAGGAGAGTGACGCTGGGACATACAGCTGTCACGTTAAAATCCCAGGATTCAATGACCTTAAGATGATCAATCATCTGTTCATAACTGCAGGTATGTCATAATTGATGGTGGTTAGGCAGTTAGGCATCCGCTAGGCATGAATAATGAATACAGTAGTCTATATAAACAACTACATATAAATCCATTTTCACAGTATGCACTTTTCATTAGACTTATGATACTTTACATTCTGTACAGAAAACACTGCTACTTTGTCAAGGAAAATTTACGTCTGCATTTCATATCTATACCATATCTTACATACACTTTTTTTTTGTAATATATATATAGTATATTTTTGCTACATCTGCTATTGCAGTGCACCAACCTTCCTCAAGTGAAATCCCTTGTACTTGAATCCCACGTGTTTTGTTCAATAGATTGGTATTGTTGTATTGTTACCCAAGATTCTGTCCTTGTTGATGAAGCAAGACACGGTAAGACCATTACTGAAAAATAAATACCAATCAACAGTAAAGCATCATTACCCTGTATCTACTCCTCAACAGAAATATTGACAACACCAGCATTTGAAACACACGCCACAGAGCTAGTGGTGGAAGCGGAGGAGGTAATGGACTTTAACACAAAAAGGGGGTGTTAGTGGATTTCCTGTGTGATGAAAAATTTTTCCCCCACCAAAATGGTAAACAGTGTTTGGCCAAAATACCCATATGTGTGTCTGTGTATATGTGTTTGTGTGTGTGTACGTTTGCTTCCTTTCTTGTGTGTGTGTGTGTGTGTGTGTCTGTGGCGGGGAAAAGGTGTGTGTGTGTGTGTGTGTGTGTGTGTGTGTGGGGGGGGGGGGGGGTATATGAGACATACTGTATAAAAAAAAAGCTTTCTCAGTATATTCTAATAACGTATATTAAAGTCCTTAATGTAATTTGCAATTTACAATTGGCACGGTTACCATTTATTTTCATTTCAGGAAAGACACAATCCTTTGCTGAAGATATTGAATATTGGCAAGATGGCAGCAATTTCTTTCTACACCATAGTCATAATCCTCGTCCTCATTTTCAGTAAGTGGTGAATGGATTATATTTATGACTATAGACTTTGAAAGTGGGCTCGACACTGTAGGACATTGAACAGCTGACATCAGTGAGTGGGCTTGTTTGCTTTCTTCTTCTACAGACCACACTGTGACATTGGTTGTTTGTGTTTCATCTACCCAGGGAGACGGTTTCGGCTGGGAGAGAAACCTGCATGCGCAAAAAGCATCTACGGAAACATTTAAATGCCTGCGCAATTGGGCATGCTGTCTTAGTAAATTGACTGTCAAATATTTACTGTCAAAGTAAATATTTGTTAACAAAAGGCTTAGCCTAAATGTGACCGCATGCTTTCTGTAGAGCTTTACATTCAATTCACCCAATCAGCTATGTACTGTATGGAAAACCCTTTAGAACACTTATCTGTTTATCGCGTACGTTAAGAGAGGAAATTACCTAATTCTATAGCACAACAGGCCACAGTATGGCGAGGGGGACCACGAAAAATTCAGACTGAACTGAAAACAACCTGTGTGTGACACGAGTGCAAACATAGGCTACTTCATATTTTATGAGAATATTTCTTATTTTGCTTGGCAAATGTTCTGAGGCAATGTGGCTTGAGGATGAAATAACATAAAAATCCACTCTGGTACTAATAATTGCGGATGAGGTTGGATAGCAATGTGGACACATTGCCATCTAGTGGACCAAATATATTATTCATCAAGTGATTGACAACAAAGGAGGGGAAAAAAACCTGTAAGTGTACTAGATATTCTATTCATAATTCATAATTTTAAACAGTAATAAGTAATGCATTTGTGAAACTGCATAGCATTACATGCTACCATGTCAGTGCCATGTTTGAATGGAGAAACTTTTCAAAAGTCAGCACACAATAAGTGACCACTAAACACATTGTTTATTCATTGCCATCTGTACTACTATATGTCCAGCAATCTGCAGTATCTTCGTTTGTATTCTAATCCAATGTTGCAGTATCATCATGTGTATTCTAATATAATTAAAGCTTTGTATATGGGCTAATGCTGTATTTTGTTAAGTTCAGTATAGCAAGCACACGCATGGCTTGTGTAATCAATGAGGAAGCTTCATGCAGAATTGCTAAACATCAGGTCAGCAGACCTAGTTGTTTTTCTTCAACACTCTGAAGGAGGTTTATTGAGGTTACATAAAGCATAAAGAAATTACGTTTTAGAAAGGTTAATTCATGGTGCTTTTTGACTGGAAAAACAACATTTTGTAATTATAATAATCCAAAATAATTTGTTATCCACAACATCTAGAGAATTAGTTATGATACCAGAAGAAAAATACATTCAATGAATAATTGTAAAATATTTCCTCCGCATGTAGGACAGACTTGCTTTTTGAGTGTATTATGTAAAAATAAGAAGTAATATACAGTGGGGTCCAAAAGTTTAAATCCATTAGCAAGAACCATTTGTTTCATCATTCATCAAAAATGAATACAAAATATGCGGTGATATACAGTAGCTGAACACAAGTCAAGACATTTAGTTAAGATTTTGTTTGGTCAATGGAGTTCTAACCTAACATACATATATTTAATTTAACACTATACTGTTTGTAAAATGGAAATTATATTTAAGTGGACTTCCAGATAAACGGTCCTGGGCTTGATCCCCAACATGACCAGATGCTTAACACATACAGTACCTGCTCCTCAGAACTTTACTCACTGCTACTGCTACTGTAAATGAACTAATTATTTTTATTTATTTCATTTTCATTAAATGAAAGTGCAAACAAAATATTTAAAGATTTTAGTAGTTTTTGGTGAAATATGACCAAACAAACACTACTTGGTAATGAACTCAGACCTTTGGACCCCTTTCTTAAGGCTGCAAAGTCAAAATAAATATAAGGCTGTTTTAACTGGTGATTCAGCAACGGTTGTTGACACACCAACAAGCATCCTTCTCTCAAACCTCTCTGGTGGACAGACCAGAGTATACAATTAATAGGATACTTTGAATAACACTCAATGAATGTCATCAAATACATTTCTTTTTACACTATAGATTACTGTTGTTTCCTGTTTGCTGATATAATGCGTTTTGTGGGTTCCGTAATTGCTTTCTAAACACCAAATAAACAAATTTAGGACTCTACTTTCAGTAGAAGGAACCAAAACCACAGAAAAGGAAACAGTTTTATTCCACACTCCTCCTCAGACTACAAAAGTTGATGGTGTGGGCAAATTGCAGGCGGTGTCATGTGATTTGGAAAGCTTTCAAAGCTGAGACCACACTGTGTATCAGTGTAGTGTAGATTGCAGGTGACCTAAGCCTTTGAGACTGTATCTAACAGTGTTAGACTGGTCAGAAGATGATTGTTTCTGACAGCAGGCACCTCTCCTCCTGTTGCAGACTGGTGCTTTCTGTGCTTCTAGGTAAGGCTTCAAGGAGGAGGATGATGGAGGCAGGTTTATTTTTCAAGTTTATTTGTCATATACACAGACAGAGCAGCAGCAATGAAAGGTAATGATATGTAGAAATGTGAACGAATATGGTCGGATGATAAAGATTACTTTGTGTTTCTCTCCTTGATAATGAACCATAACATGCACCAATATTTAAGTAGAAACATCTTTCTTAACAGGAAAATGTGAGCAATTAAAAAATAAGTGATTATTCGCAATTAAACAAATATAATGCAATTAATCGTGAAATTAATAATTTTATAGCAGTAATTAGTATATATTATATTCTTAGATATTTGATATACAATTTTTCCAAATTGGTCATTCTGCTATTTTAGTTGCTGTGACAGCAGAAAGCCTTACAGCCACAGTGGGATCAGACGTTACTATGATATGTAACTACGATGCCAACTACTACGGCCATCTGTCTGTATGCTGGGGCCGAGGTCCCATCCCCAACAGCGGCTGTGTCAATGAAGTCATCCGGTCAGAAGGCACGTCGGTTGTCAGCAGGCTTTCGGAGCGCTACCTGCTCGTGGGAGATCTTAGTAA
This sequence comes from Percopsis transmontana, assembly GCA_025447815.1. NCBI lineage: Eukaryota > Metazoa > Chordata > Actinopteri > Percopsiformes > Percopsidae > Percopsis > Percopsis transmontana. The sequence goes on along the minus strand of JAOEHI010008598.1, from coordinate 2,513 downwards.
AGGAGACGTCTCTCTGACTATTAGACAACTTAAGGAGAGTGACTCTGGGATATATGGCTGTCGTGTGGACATACCGGGCTGGTTCAATGATCACAAACACGAGGTGCCGCTGAACGTAGTGCCAGGTTGGTGGCACAGGCAACGTTATGCTAATAAGGCTAATGAAAGCATATAGCGCTGCTAATATGTGTTAGTGTATCCAGTTTAAAACCAAACAAAGAACCAAATATGCTTTCTTTCAATTGTCTGGGTGTCTATTTGCTTACTTTTCCAATTAACATTGCTTTTAGTACCTCCTCATCCCCTGAGGCTGGACGTCAGGGAGGTGAGGGAACGTATTATCACTGTTGCTTGGTCTCCTGGGTGGGATGGAGGGAGACCCGTCACATCGTATAAGATTGATTACAAGAACAAAACAGGTAGGCAAGCCACAGGTATTTTGGACATACCATAATCACTACCAGAAATACTTTGTCTTACGTCGTTTATTGCACTGGTGTGACAATATCCCTTGTTTTCTTGTTGCACAGCATCCTGGGATACAGCCGTCACAAGTGAGATACCAAACCCTTCCCTGACCCAGGTCACTTTGATTGACATGCGTCCGGCTAAGTCGTACAACATTCGGATGTTTGCCATCAATAGCGTTGGCGTCAGTGAGGCCAGCAATGTCCTTACTCTCACCACAAAAGAAGCAGGTATAGTAAAACTCATAGTGCTGTCTCTGTCCAATAGCCTGACAAGTTGTAATTACAAATGACTGATGTAGTGTAAAGGAGCCATTCAGCATGAGATGTGATGAGATGAGGGGGGACTAAAACCGTTGTATCTCCCGCCAGCGCCCGAGGGTCCTCCACTGGACATGCATCTCGAGGCTCTCTCTTCTTGCAGCATTAAGGTCACCTGGAAGGTATTTCACTAGGTTACTAAGGTTACTAGAATACTCCACATATACTTTAGCACCAACAAAGCTTCAAGCAGTACACCAACGCTTAAAACCACAAGCAGAAACGCAGCATTCTCCTTGTTGGTTCTCAATGAAATAGCTGTAGGTTATAGCCATAAAACAAGTCTCAACTTGTTTCCTCGTGTCTAGCCGCCCGCGTTCAAGCTCCGCAGCGGGGTTCTGCGAAGCTACAGCATTAGCTACCGCGAGTATGACCCTACCGCGCGGCAGTTCAGGAGATGGCACCACCAAAGTGTGCCCGCCACAGGTGAAGAAGAGAGCTTTGTCTTAAACAACCTGAAGCCGTCTACTCAGTACAGTGTGCTCATTCAGGCCAAGACAAATGCCGGGATAGGGCCTGCGTCCACTGTACCTGTCTGCTCCACTCTAGCTGATGGTAGGTCACACACACCTAGAAACAGGCAATAGAGTAACACTTATACAACTGTAAAGTAAGTTTAAGGATTGCTTTCCCTAAAAGTATGTTGGAAATTGTTAAAAAAGTTAAAAAAGAGTGTATCTGTGTTTGATTTCCTCTCTCCAGTCCACCCCACTTCAACATATGATACTGTCACTTCCACAATATGGGAGGAAACTACAGGTTTCACACCAGGTAGCCTACATAGTGTGCTTTTACTTGTTTTGGTATTATCAGAATGTCACTGTACATGATAATATCCCAATGATGATGTTATGCCTCTGTCAGTGCCCCCTGACCCCCCAGAATTGGAGCTGGTCGAGGTTAAAGATAAGACGGTGTCTCTTCGCTGGACTGCCGGGTTTGATGGGGGCAGCACAATCACAAGTTATGAGCTGGAGTCCAAATCCTTAAATGGTAATCAGAGCAGAGATTTCTGTTTTTGTTCTATGAACAAATATGTGAAGTGACTTCCTCACTCTGTTCCAAGAAATTTCATACTATATACTATTGGATGCAATTTTTTATCTTCTCAAGCCTCCTGGGATGCAACAAGGAAAATGGGAGACTTCAGTTCAAATCAGACAGAGGCCACAATCATAGAAATGCATCCGTCTACGTACAACATTCGCATGTTTGCCCAAAACAGCATGGGCAGGAGTGAAGCCAGCAAGGTCCTTACTGTCATCATTAAAGAACAAGGTGTTTTTTTTATGCATGTATAAAATCAGTAGTATCACTTTTATTACCCATGAGAAGACACAAAATGTTCACCCTTACCTACAGTATGAATGTGTTCAGGCAAGCAAGACAATCGTGTTACCTCGTTTAGCCCTCCAATTATATCTACAAGCCTTAATCACAGTTAAAGGCTCAGTGGTTTCAGTTTGATCAGACAAAATCTCAAAGACTTTTTTTTGCCATTTGTCAACAGTTTTTGCAATGCTGTAGGCATCGTTTTTAGAAAGTTCATCTTAGCTGGTTTTGGGTTTACAGGTCAAGACTGGGAACCTGTCTCAACCACCATATCTGCTGTCACCCATGCTGCTGTAAGAACAATACATTTTACAATTATTCCCAAAGTGAACTAAGATAAGAAACCCTCTGGGTCACAATGCGTGAATAAAATATTTTGATTATAATATACGT
>JAOEHI010008587.1:0-34331 GCA_025447815.1 Percopsis transmontana | reverse complement strand
CTCTACTCCGAGTTCCTCCCGGATAACTGAGCTTCTCACCCTATCTCTAAGGGAGACGCCAGCCACCCTCCTGAGGAGGGAATCTTGCATACGCAAAATGTAGTGGAAAGGATGAGTCAAATGCTGTAACTGTGGAGGAGAACATAGCGCCGCTTATCAAGGCTGTGTTGTGCAAAAGCAAGCGAGAAAAGTATACAACGATACAAAATTACAAATCAGGTTTCATATGCAGAAGCATTAAATAAGGTTAATGAAGATGGAGAAAACAAGGAAATAACAGGAAAACGAGAAGAGAGCCTCAGTCGAATACAAGAAGGAGAATTATCAAGGAACAAACATTGTGCATGATTCATGTAGGTCAACATATAGATGTAAAGGAGGGGACCTTACTTCGTTGCATTTATCTGAGTGGTGTATCTATCTCACCAACAGGAAAGTGAAAGGGAAGAATAAAATAAAACTAGTGGCTGGAAAAGCGATACTTCCTTTTCTTAAAGCAGGTAAGAACCCTGCTAATGCAGGTAACTAGGCTAGACCTATATCTTTAACATCACATTTATGTAAGTTAATGGAAAAGGTGACTGTGAAAAGATTACTTGGGCTTAGCATAAAGGATTGCTAAGCCCATGTCAAAGGGGATTCCATAGAGGTCTACTATAGATGCATTAGTGAAGATGAGTAATGATGTCAAAAAAACTAATGGCAGTTGTTTACTCAGATATTAAAAAGGCTGTTGTGGCCAATTTGGACATATGTGTGTGTGTGTCTGTGTGAATGGTTTGTTTGCTAGGTCACCTGCGCACCTGTGTGTATGTGTGCTAATCACAGGTTAGAAAGGGAATCACAGGTGAGGGGGAGGTAGGAATCTGGATCTGTGAAGCCACACAGTTTTTCAACCTCAGCTGTGTGAGAGTAATGTTTTTAGATCTCGTCTGCTCGTTTTTATCTTTCAAGTCAGTCTTTTTTGTACGTGTTTTTAATTACATTGATAAAATAAAGGATTAACCGTATGACCATGGCGGACCTCATCATTTGTACCAGCAAGAGTTGGAAATGGCTTCAAATTCCCTCCAGTGGCATTTTTTGTGGTCAGAGTGCCACTACAAAGGCATATAATTCCATGTGGAAAGAAAGGCTACTAATAAAATGAGTCAGCTTGGTATTGGAGGAAGAATGTAACTGGATATTAGATTTTCTATCACATCGTACTTTCAAGGTTAAAGTTGGATCAGATCATAGGGATCAGATATATAGTGAGTTTAAAATAGAAAATGGAATTCCTCAAAGAAGTGTAATTAGCCCTATCCTTTTCAATGTTATGATAAATGATATATTTATGGATGTAAATAGAGATATACTGTAAGTGCTTCATTATACGCAGATGATAGGGCAATCTGGAAAAGAGGGAGAAATGTTAATCATGTGATTAAAAATATGCCATGTGCTTTACAGATTGTTAAAAATTAGTCATATAACTGGGTTTTCAGAGTGCAAGAATTGAAATATATAGGGCTATGGTTTGATGAAAAGAACATGTGGAATTCTCATATAAAGCAAAGAAACAAAATGTAAGAAAGCTTTAAACCTCATGATGAATGTATGTGGTTATGAATGTGGGGCTGATAAACAATTGTTGTTAAATATATACCGGGCACTAATAATATCCACTATTGATTATGGATGTATAGTATATGGAAAAGCATGTAAAACAATCCTACAAAGATTAGACAGGGTTCAGAACAGAGCATTAAGATTATGCTGGGGGACTATGAGAACAACGCCAATAAATGCTCTGTTAGTAGAAGCTGGTGCGTTCCCGTTACATCTTAGACAACAGAAATTATCAGTAGCATTTTCGGTATGACTTAAAGGATGTAGAAAGGAACACCACACCACTGAGGTTTTAAGTGAATGCTGAGAGTACACTAGATCAATGGCAGAGGTTTTGGATGGAATATAGCTAAGACTGTAGAAATCATGGGTCTGCAAGACACTACAGCCCATCTTTTGTTTTAAGTAATGTTAAGATTACAAAGGATGGGCATAGAAGTGCAGTTTTGTTGGTTCCCTGCACATATGAGTGTTAAAAGTAATGAACAAGATAAATTGGCACAGAAGGCTCTTAAGGTATATGACAACAAAATGATAAAAGTAGCTTATGGTAAGGGAGATGAAAAATCTTTAATAAGAACAGCCATAATGAACTCCTGGCAGAAGGAATGGGATGCAGAAAATAAAGGGAGACATTATTGTAATATACAGAAGTCAGGTCAAGTTAAACAGCTTAGAGGAGGATATCGTAACCGTAGAGAGGAGGTAATTATTACACGACTAAGGCCAGGGCATGCAGGTGTTCACTCCACTTTATATATAATGAATAAAAGCCAATCAAATTGATGTTAGTGGTGTAACATTCTGGAAGATGTAGAACACATTATCATACATTGTAGGAAATATAATTTAGAAAGGGAGATATTAAGAAGTATAGTACATAAGACAGGACAGGAATTGAGCTTAAAATCACTACTGAGTACAGAACAGGACTTCAGGGAAATCAGAAGGGGGTTGATAATACGTATATAATACGTTAGGATTAGGAAATAGGGTATGACCTTTTTATTTTTTTATATAGAACAAATGGTTTCAGATGACATAATGCCATGAGTCTACACACTCCGAAACAGTAGGTGGCGGTGTGTACCTTTATGGTTGGTTTGCGATTCGCCAATAAACATGGCAGAAGAAGACCAGCTACAGTCGAGAGAGGTTAGGACGATTTGTGATTGGTTCGTTCCTGGTTGCATCTCTTTTCAAAAGTGTCTCGACGAGCGACCCTTGTTAAAAGGCTTTTCGAAACTAGAGAAATGTTAAGGATAAAGATTAAATAAACGTTAAGGATTAGCAAAAGGCCACTAAGACGACGAGTTTTGACTTAACATCGCTAACACCTAAAAGGTACGGTTAGACATGGAAATATTGAACAATCTGTTTGCGGTTTGCCTTCTTAGCAACTGTTTGGATTTCCTGAGTTTTTACTTTTTTTGTAAAATATATTTGGGAAAAATATACTGCCAAATGTAGTACATGATGTACAAAATTGTATCAATAACGTTACATGTATACACCACACATTGATTGTTTCCATATTCAATATGTAACGTACATGTTAAAATGTATACTAACATTTATACTACGTGTTAGTATTTATACGAATATGTAGTATTTTCGGGCATACTACAATACTACATTTATACTGCAGTATAAAACAAAAACATATATTGCACACTACACTTGTTAATATCAGTAAGCTCTAGCCCTATTGGCAAATGCTACCATTACCGTTTGGGGCATTACTAAATATTGTTAATGCATCACACATTATGACAGAGTTACACTAGATCTTACACACTACCTTGTTAATTGCAGGCCAGGCTGTTACACGATAAAAAATTGTGATAAGTCACCTTTTGTGTCCTGCAGCCATGGCACAGCGCGTGGCAGCGTCAGAGAGTGGAACCAAGAAAACGTCGAGGGTTCGGGTCGCGGTTCGCCTGCGTCCCTACATGGACAAGCAGGATGAGAAAGGAGAAGGCTCCTGTGTCCGAGGTCTGGACTCACAGAACCTAGAGATCACCAACTGGAGGAACGCCACCGAGACTGTCAAATACCAGTCAGTGTCCTGTCTGCTTAACATTACCTTAATGTGATCTAGAACTTTAATGAAACTGTTCACTGTATAGCTTCCATGCCTCAGTACAGTCCACACGATTTTCAGGATGCTACATGACCATATCTGTCTGATTGTTTATTTTTTATAAACTCCCATTAGTTCCATTGGTTTTTAGATTACTTGGCTGCGTTCTGCGTTCTGCTATCTCGCTGTTGTTCACTAAATATTTGATGCTTTCAGTTTTGATGCGTTCCACGGTGAGCAGACGACACAGCAGGAGGTCTTCCTCTCCTCGGTGAAGCCAATCCTTCCTCACATCCTGAACGGACAGAATGCTAGTGTCTTCGCATACGGACCCACGGGTGCTGGTAGGTTCAGCAACGCTGATCTACATTTCTGCTACCTCCCTTTTTTCTTTTCTTTTCTCTCAGCAGAGGCACTCAACCTTTCTAACCCATGGCCCTTTAATAAGGAGTTGTTTGTAGCTTGTTACCTATACATGCATGATGAGAGAAGTTGCAGGCTATAAACCACTGTTTTTTGCTGGTTAAGTTTAGTCATGTGCAAACTGGCCTAGTTAATAATGACATAAAAATATGGGGGCAGGATAGTCTAGTGGTCTGGGTGTTGGACTCCCAGCCGGAAGGTCGTTGGTTCAATCCCCGGAGGTGGCCTACCTGTAAACATCCTTGAGCAAGATAGAGGTGGCCTACCTATAAGCATCCTTGAGCAAGATGCCTAACCCCTATCTTGCTCCATGTAAAATGTATGTGGCACACACTCACTGTCCACATGGGTGCAATGGGTTTATCCGTGCGTTGCATGGCTTTATTTCTCTAGTCACAAGTTTGAAACACACACAGGGACTTAAACACTGCCCGTTGGTCCACTTTTTACGAGAGCCTCCGCGTGGAGCGGTCTCATTTACTCCCTGGGAGTCCCCCTCAGCTGTCTTCACTCATTGCTTAAAAGAGAGACAGGTGATTAGTACTTGCCCTCACCTGCCTCTCAGCCCCGTGAACCACACCTCCACATGTTCCCTCCCACCTGCATCAGAGCTAAACCACGCCCCCATTCCCACAATGTACTAATTGTAAGTCGCTTTGGATAAAAGCGTCTGCTAAATGCTGTAAATGTAAATATATAGACAACACAGTGAAGGATAATTTCATTCTAGCATGCAGCTACCATTAACGAAGGGTTATTATACAGAACATCAGTGATATTGAATTAAGGCTAGAGTCTAGCTGCAACATTCCCATATAATTAACAATTAAATGCAATACTCTTTAATGGTCTCTCATTTCTGAGAGTCTCACTGCTGTAAAACATCCTGAGATCTGATAGTTGGCAGGTGAAGAATCAGACCCCACTAATGTAGTTTTATAAGTTTAATAGTGAGTGGAGGGGTCAGAATAGTCTAGTGGTCTAGGTGTTGGACTCCCAGCCAGAAGATTTGAGCCCCAGAATTGGCCTACCTGTAAGCATCCTTGAGCAAGATGCCTAACCCCTATCTGCTCCATGTAATAGCAGCATGTCATTGTAAGTCGCTTTGGATAAAAGCGTCTGCTAAATTACCTAATTGTAGTTGTAATAGTGTGAGGCAGAACTAGCTAACACTGTCGGAACACACAATCTCTCTTTGCCTCTAAAGACAAACAGCGGACTAGGTAGAATGTGGTGTGTCCTGAGGCCTTTGGTATGAGGGTCAGCGGCATGTTTAAACCGGATTTGGGTCTGGTCTGCAGGCAAAACCCACACCATGCTGGGGAGCCCAGAGCAGCCTGGAGTGATTCCCAGAGCTGTCCGTGAAGTCTTCAGCCTCGTCCATGCCAGGGAGGGAGATGGCTGGGAATACAGTGTGGGAATGTCGTACCTGGAGATCTACAATGAGAAGGTGCGCAGGGGCGGGGTCAGGTGAAAGTTTAGTTGGAATATATTGGAGGTAATTTTCGAGCCTGGGTGTTATAAACCATCACACCCCCTTACAGTGCTGTGGAAACAAAACACCTATTTAAGCTTTTGGCCAGATATTAGCTGATGCGATCTGTTTCCTGTCATCCTCAGTTAATGTGTTGTATTGTTTACCTGTCTTTGTCAGGTGTTAGACCTGCTGTCTCCTAGCTCCCAGGATCTTCCCATCAGGGAGGATAAAAGCAGGAACATTCTCATTCCAGGACTCACACACACTCCTCTCTCCTCCTTCGCGGACTTCGACAAGCACTTCATCCCAGCCAGTCTGAACCGGACCACGGCCTCCACCAAGCTCAACCAGCGCTCCAGCCGCAGCCATGCCATCCTACAGATCAAGGTTCAGTTGAGTTTATCTGTAGTCCTTAATGCCAGTTCCACTTCTGATCTGTACGGTTCTCAATCCCATTGGCAGCCCACCTTTTTTTATATGGTGCTCCGCTTATCTCCCCTCCTCCTCTCCTCTCTTTATCCTCTTTCCTTTTCTCTCGTCTTCTCCTCGCCAACTGTCTCCAGGTGGTTCGGATCCAGAGGTGTCCAACCTTTCGTCAGCAGACCGGTAAGATATACCTGGTGGACCTTGCCGGGTCGGAGGACAACCGGCGGACGGGGAACCAGGGCCTGCGTCTGAAGGAGAGCGGGGCGATCAACCTCTCCCTCTTCACCCTCAGTAAGGTGGTGGACTGTCTGAACATGGGCGGAGCCACACGCGTCCCCTACCGTGACAGCAAGCTGACGCGCCTCCTCCAGGACTCGCTCGGCGGCACCGCCCACGCCGTCATGATCGCCAACATCGCGCCAGAGTACCACTACTACTTCGACACGTTCAGCGCACTGAACTTCGCTGCCAAGTCCAAACTGGTCGTCAACAAACCCTTCACCAGGGAGACCACCGCTTCTGTCCCCGGTAGTTTGGGTGTGTTGGGGTGATCAGGACACGTCACAGACACTAGTGGAGTGCGTGTGTTTGTGTTCTACAGATATCGGATTAGTTTCATGTCTGCTGAGTGCAGCAGTCTGTCTGGGAGACGGTCGAGACACTGAAAACCAAGTGGTTTATTTTCTCTATCTCTCTCCATCTATTCAGTCAAACGGATCAGGGACCACCACGAGGACGAACCGCAAAAAAAGAGGCCAAAAGAAGAGAAGAAGAATGAAGAGACATCCTCACCTTCTGCACAGCCCTCCAGGTAACACGCACACACCCACACCCTTGTCTGGACCAGTAGACCAGGATTCGGTCGCATTTCTGCTGCGCTCCTATTGGCTGCTGCTGCCACTGTTGTGTATCTGCCTTGCTGTGTATGGTCTGCGGAATAATAGCCCGATAAGAATCAAAATTCCTCATGTAGCCACAGAATAAACCAACCAAGAGACACAAATGCATCATGCAAGTGCTCCTTTAGATTACTTTTTATGGTTGGTTTATGGTATTACTTTAATAGCTGACTTGTCGATTGGTTGGTTTCACTTTCTGGACAGAACCGACATGGTCTCATTTATCATAGTCAAATGGTGACGCTAGTACAATGTACATTTTCAAATTGTAACTAACATTTTATTCGGCAATATAACGATGAATAAGTTAATTTGCTTTATCTACATTTTTGTCAAAATTGTGATGAATATATAGTAAAATGGGATTGTTCAGTATTTAGAGGAATACTGGAATGTTATAAGACACTACATTTCCATCAAAATGGCGGCGAATATAAGATAGAGTAACTATTTTTGTCAAAATTGTGACAAAATATTATACAGTCGTTTTTTCGTTCTTATCATAACAAATGTGATTCGCCAATATACAGACCCTGCATTTAGTGTCTGATTAAATCAGACACTGCATTTTCATAAAAATAGTGATAAATACAGTAGAACAAAGTTTCGCTACCTGCTCTGTCAAAGGGGGTTCCAGGTGTAATCTGGGAGAAGATCTGGAGAACACATTTGAGGAAATTTAAAAACGAACAATAAATTGTTGTATTTAGCAAGATAATCATCACTCATTTGACTTCATAAAATTGAAAATATATTATAAAAATATTGAAGATTATCTATATAAATACAGCAATCTATAGTCATTTTCTGCTTCCAGAAAATGACATTCGTCATAATTGCGAAAATATATTTCGAAATGTTTTCCGTCTGAATATTTCTGTACATCAGCAACCAATCGAAATTTTGACTATTCAGTTTACTTCTAAATGTTGACAAAAGTATCGTAGAAAATGGTCCAGATTTTGACAAAATTATTACCCGTCATTTATAGAATAGAATGCCTTTATTGTCATTGCACATATGTACAAAATTTGCTCTGCAGCTCCTAAAACGGTACATTTAACATTCTACACACGCATACCTAAAACACAATGCTTACATACACACATCGCAAGCTCAACTGAAAAGGTGCATTTAATGCACGTGTACAATAAATAGTAATAATAAGAGATATCAGAGCTGATGTTATTGCACATTGTATGGAAATACTATTCCAATTGTCCTGTGGTGTGGAGTGTTATGATGTTGGGAGTGGGGGATAGAGAGGAAGTGTTTTGTGGAGTTCAGTTCAGTGATGGCAGAAGCTGTTTTTTAGCCTGGAATTGTGGTTCTTTAAGGTCCCGTCCAGATGGCAGCAGAGAGAAAAAATATTGTCCATGGTCAGTTGTATCCTTCGGAATGCTGCTGGCTCTGTGGAAGCAGTGTGTCCTGAAGATGTCTTCCAGTATGGGCAGGGGGAGTCCAGTTATTTTCTTGGCCGTGTTAAAGACTGACGAAAATACAGCATTTAGCAGACGCTTTTAACCAACGCAACGTAAAATCAGTACAGTTGTCAACAGTTAAGCTGGTTAACCACCAGTCCTTGCAAGCAAGCAAGCAAGCAAGCAAACAACATTCTCTTAGAATAAGGACGGCTGCTGCAGGAAGCTCATTTCCCCCATTGCGGCGCCAGGAGTCGAGACGGGGCTGAGCGACTCTTGGGCCCTCGTAGTGACAGAGGTGCCAGCCTGTCAGCCGAGGTGGTAGATTGAAGTGCTCTGATTGCGGCCTGGAATCTTACCATTGCTTGGAGGTGGAGAGGGGCAGGTGTTTAAAATCTGCAAAAAAGAAGTTGCAACCAAATCTATAAACACTACAAACCTTCAGTCGTGTTTGAGTAAAATTAGTCTGTTAGACAGCGGGGACCTATAACCATGAGTGCCTCCTCTCCAAAACACAAACCAAACAAGTGACAGGAATTATTATTTAATAAATATTTGATATTTAAGGTTATTTTATTTCAGTTTATGTAATACAGCAGAGGACAGACAGTTAAACTGGTGTTAAATTAAAAAAAAAAACGTATAAATACTAAACACAAAAACTGAAAAGAAAATCTATCACCCAGCACCAATCTATGTGGGTTCACAAATGTCCTGCAGCAGCAAAGCATAAACAATTGCTTTGGTGTTACTAGTCATGTGAACACTTTCAAACCTAACTCCTCCCTGTTTTGTAACCTGTGGTTCAGTCCACTGCTGTTTCAGTTAATTGAACGGTACATTAAAATGTTACGCCCTTAACGCAGACTTGGTTTAGAAGTTTCAGACTCTGTTTCGTCCCACCCACATTTAAGCCAAATTGTTTAATAGATGTCCCCAGACATTCTATACGATAGTATAGAATATAAGTCTGGTCCCTAGACTAGTGTGCAGGTAAACAGATTCCTCTGATGTTTCACTAAGGTGTGTGTGTGTGTGTGTGTGTGTGTCAGTCCCTCAGACATGTCTGTTCTAGACAGACTAGCGGCTCTGGAGAAGCTGATGTTAAACTGTCAGGAGACAGACAGGCTGACCATGGTGAAACTTGTGGCCCAATCCCGGAAAGAGATCCAGGTATGCACACTTCTGCACCTGACACACGCACAGACACACCCACACCTGGTGCACACCTCTACGCCTCCCTCGTGAAGCTGACATGCTGTAGTGCCACTATGGAAAGGGAGGGTCAGATGTCGCGGGTTTGCAGGGGTTGGGGCATTAGTCTATTGCCTTCTATTGTATAGGCCTTCTTTTACAGAATATATACTGCTACAAACTATTTTATTTAGACTTTATACTATTTTACTATACAATAGTAATTTTTTACTAAAAAATAAATTGCACATTGCATTAGGTTTAGTTAACAGTAGTTGATGTATATCAAACGTTATTAACAAATATAGTGGGGTGTTTAGGCCTAATTCCGCTGAGAAATGTGAAGCGTTGCAGCTGTTATGTCCAATGTCCGAAAGTTCCATCTGCTGTCAGCTCTTGCAGTCCACACATATCGTTGGTGGTTTCCATGAACATGTCCCGCACACAAAACGACTGTATGCCATATATATGCCTTCGTTTTGTTGCGGGTGCACTTGCCGAGCTGGCACTGCTGGCACATTGTGTAGTTTGCTCAACACTGTGCTATTAAAATGTTAAGACTGCCTATAATTATTCGTCATATTTATCACACTATTATGTAGAAAATGCGATGAGGATGTATATCAATGCAAATCTGGTTTAAATTCTTTATTTCATTGTTTCCGCTAATGTGGCCATTATGCAGAAATGCACTGAGCGCTACTCCGGAGGAGAGCGACAACACTTAGCACCTGTGGGTTCCAACGTTCAACTACGCTAATCGCAGGGATAGAAGTTGGTCTTGGATGTGCAGAAACCATTAAAATGAAACGGATTTACATATGTTTATAGGGCACCATTCAAATTCTAGCATGTGCTCTATGGAAATTTTATGAAAAGTCACAAAGTGACAGAAACGAGGCACATACACTGATTTTAAATATTTAAAAACACAACGTGACGTGGCAAATAGCAGTTCTAGTGTTAATAAATTATTTGCAAAGTACAAGGTGGTGTCACTTGCCATAGAAGTCCCCTTATAATGGCTCTTTTCCACTGCATAGTACCGGATCGACTCAACTCGCCTTTCTTGGTTTTCCATCAGGCAAAAGTAGTACTTTTTTTGGTATCGCCTCCGCTGAGATTCCAAGCGAGCTGAGGCGATGCCAAAAGCTGACATAAAAACACTGCAGACCACTGATTGGTCAGAGAGAATCATCACTGCAGCATTGCGCGACACTGGATATATGGCAAGTTACTATAGTGGCCGCAAATTTTTTTTTTTCACATTTTATTTAATGGCAACCCTCAACCACACCATGGTCTGGTGCATATATTCGTTTGCAAACATTTGTTTGCTGGGGAAAAGATCCAGCAAGAGCTGAATGGGGCAATTCGCGTAACAAGAAAATCTACAGAATTGTCTCTGAACTGTTGGCTGCACACGGCTACCAAAGGACATTACAAAAGTGTAGGGAAAAGCTTGCAATAAAACAAAAAAATGACTACAGATCTATAAAGAACCACAACGGCATGAGTTGTTCAAACAGCGACGTCGCTATGAAGCCCAGCTACATTGAGGGGGTATTATCTGCAGTGAAATACGAAGTACCTGGTACCAGAGTCGATTCGGTACTATGCAGTGGAAAAGCACCATAAGTGTAAGCAATTGCCAAAAAAAGCAATTGCCTGTTTTTAACCTGTAGAGGGTTTGTTTTAAGTGTTTGCTTAAATAATATCGTGTGTTTGTAGGAGTTGAAGGAAAAGCAGAAGACATTTGAGAGCCAGGCTCTGCTGCTGAACCGGACCAGCGAGTCCAGCAGTGTCCAGGAGAATCTGTTCAAATCTAGTCTGGTTCCTCTCAGCAGGAAAGCTCCCAAACCCAGGAGGCAGCAGGCCGTGGTCCTGCCACTACAGGGTCAGTCCTAATCTGCACGTCACATAGTTAGACAATCTACAGAGTGTTCACACTAACATGGGAGCTAGGAGAAACATTTGATGTATCTTAGATCATATTCTGTTGAATAACATGTTCACTGGCTCATGTCGGACCTTGTTGTGGATTGTAAAACCTTTTTTTTAATACATGTTTAGTAAACAAGCCAATTGCTAACACAGACTCCCTGTTGGCCACACCTGCCCATTTTGTGTGTGTATAGTGTCTCTCAACCAGGTTGCTGTGGTGAAGAAACAGTCTGTCTGCATCAAGAAGAAAGACAGGAAATTGTCTGAGGTCAATACACACAGTAAACACCTAGCAAAAAAAAATTTGATTTAGATTTTTCTTCTGTTAACTCACTTTGCATTTTGTAAATTGATAAACTATTAACGTATCTATTTTTTAAAGCATTCTTACTTACATTTTTACACTTGCCTAAATCTTTTGCACAGTATGTATGATTTGTTACCTGTACCAGGAACAGGAGGGCAAGGAAAACCTTACGCACAGCGTAAAGGCACCGTGCTGGGAGTTGGAGCTGGACGGCTCTGTGGTAGAACATTCTAGACAGAAGATCCTGCAGGTTCTCAACACCGGAACCCTAAAAGAGCTGAAATCCCTGCAGCAGATCGGAGAAAAGAAGGCCAAACTTATCCTGGGCTGGAGGGAGCTCCATGGAACCTTCTCAAAGGTTGTGTGTGTGTGTGTGTTGCTTCATTGGGTACACCTTGCTAGTACTGTAGCTCATCTGGTTCGATGTAGGGGTCGACCGATTATCGGAGCCGATGTTCAGCGTTTTTACAGTTATCGGTATCGTTATATTTTTTTTATCAGATTGCTGATAAACATAAGTTTTAAAATGCGCTACTTTGGCTTTGATGCAGCCGCTTCTCTGTCTGTAGTCGCCACTCTGTGGTCTTAGGCAATGTCCCGCCACTGTTTTTATTTTTTATTTTTTAAATTTTTTTTTTTTTTGTCGTTGTTAATGCAGGTTTTTATATGACCATTGCTTCACTCATAGTTTATTTAGTAAGCCACTAGCAGCATTCGGTGCATTAATTATTTTTGTATTATAACTAGCATGTCTGTGGTGAATGATGGATAAAGGACAAGGTTTTTTTTAAATTGCAATTTCAGTTATAAATCATTACGATATACTGTAGGCAGGTCTGCCTTCTGTATTTGCTTGCAGCCTGACCCGTTTCTTTCCGAGTTAGGTCAGCTGTTCGGGTGCAGTTTTGCAATTCGAAATCAGAGACTAATATAGCTCTAAAATCCTGTCAACGGTATACATTTTAGATTTTATGTCACTGAATATTACGTTTATTGAACATTTACCTTGCTAGAGTTTAATTTCTGTTCTGCGTTTTGTTACCTATGTTACCTCATTGCTAATTCTACTCCGAAAAGTAAATGTAGCTGGGACATTTATTTACTGCAGATATTTCTCAATTGAGATGAGGGAGGTGTCATGCTTGCAACTCCGTTCCTTTTATTTATTCTCCACTTTATATAAACAGGGAAACAAACTAGGTACATATCGCATTTGCCTGCCTTTAAACTGCGTCTACTTGTAGAGCACACACATAAGCACTGTGTGTGCTCTACCTCATACCTTGGTTGTAACGTGTGGTTATTTGAGTTACTGTTACCTTTCTATCAGCTCGAACCAGTCTGGCCATTCTCCTCTGACCTCTACCATCAACAAGGCATTTTTGCCCAGAGAACTATTGCTCACTGGATAATTTTTCCTTTTTCGGACCATTCTCTGTAAACCCTAGAGGTAGTTTTGCAGAAAAATCCCAGTAGATCAGCACTTTCTGAAATGCTCAAACCAGCCCGTCTGGCACCAACAACCATGCCACGTTCAAAGTCACTTAAATCACCTTTCTTCCCCATTACGATGACTGGTTTGTACTTCAGCAGTCTTGACCATGTGTACATGCCTAAATGCATTGAGTTGCTGCCATGTGATTGGCTGATTATATATGATCTCTTTCTGGATTGTCCAATCAATGGATCTTTCAGATCAGAATTTTAAAAGCAAGCAAAGTCAATTTTATTGGACAATGTAGAATTCAGTCAGTAAAATGAATGGGATGTGACCCGAGTCACTCAAACTGTCTGAACAAAGTTATTGTCAGCACACTTAGAAATCAGATTTCTACAGCAGCCCAGCAGTTATAAGAATAACATTAGCATTACTGTTGTAAACTCATAAAGAAACCACTAAATGCCACTAAATGCCAATCTAGAAATTACAAAACCTAAAAAATATTTACAAGGATAATACACCTGAATAAAATAAAATGGTGAGGTAAATTATAGCTTTAACGGATACATTTAGCTTTCAAAAATTGAATTAACAGAACTTTTTGGTGTTTTACAGTTGGAAGATCTAACACGGATTGAAGGAATCACAGAGAAACGGTTCTGCTCTTTCATGAAGGTGAGAATGCCTCTCTGCAGTTGCATTAATTTAATGTTAACCATCAAGTGTTTTTATATGCTATGTTTATTTGCAGGCCAACATCCTGAGCTCACTGGGAAACTGATCTTCAGCACCATCTGGCGTGTGACTTTTGTGATTTTTGTGTTCCAGCTTTATTACAGTCCTGTTTTTATCTTTTACTATTTTACTATTTTTGTAGTTCTTGCTTTGTCCACTCGAGGGTGGTATATGATGATTTTAATAAACGCGTCGTGAACTCTGTGTTTGTTTCAATATAAAGATAATTGAATGTCTTGTGGATCGAACGGAATAAAAACACACCTGACCAGAAAGTCGCGCAATAAACCGTAGGTAGGTCAATAACCTGATCGCCGCTGCTCGATATTACACCCCGCCCCTTTTATAACCCTCCCCTTCTGCAGTCTTTCACGTTTCTCCACCAGCAGCGTGTCTATATTAATGTTCATATTGATTGTTGAATGCGATGTTCGCTTTCCCTTTTTCTGGGGTAATCTGGGATAATAGACCCATTTGCCATGCTAGCGGCGACTAGCCACATCTGCTGAGACCCGCCGGATTAATAAAGGTTAGTTTAATTTTCATATTTAATTTGTTTGTGTGTTTGTTTAAAAGATCAAGTTTTTACTTCAGCAAAAATCATTTCACTCCTTATTCCTTCCATCACCTCCTCGTGCCCTCCGCCTTTGTCTCCTGTCATTGTTCCGCTCCGTATGGCCGATTGTTGATGTGTACACACCTGCACAGCCTCCATCTGCCCGCTGACTAGGCCTACTACCATATTATCAATACTATCACTAAGTGACCTCTTCGTCTTATAATTAGGATCAATTATTAATATTGTGGTAGGCAGAAATATGCGCCTACTTATAATCTAGTTAAGGTGAAGTAGGCTATCAATGTGCTTACCCCTAGAACGTCATAGCATAGGCCTGCCTACAGGGCTAAATGCTTTAGTACCAACAATGTGTCTACTGCAGTGGAAGTAGGCTAGGATACTATCCATGTCTCTGCTGTGGTAGGCCTACTAGTTAGAGCCTTTAGAAAGGTCCAGGAACTAATTTTTTTTCTTGTTTTTTTTCTTGAATTTTTATATAATAAATGACCAAAAATAAAGTTAAAATTAAATGGAAATTAAACATTTCTTGAAAAAGTTATGACCATATTTTCTTTTATACATTTACATATATGTATAGTCTACTTATGGTTAGTATACTTAACTAACATAAATCCTTTCTTAAGGCTACACTCTGTATCTTCCTAATGTGTGTTAGACAGCTATGGTTTGTCCACCAATGAGGATAAGCAGAGAAGATGGAACATAAGGTCAAATGGCTTTCACGAATGGGCGGTAGTCTGAATAACTGTAGTATTACCTTAAACAGAAATGGCATATACATACAAAAGTTGCAGATGGGAGCTTTAATGTCAATGGATGTGGTCTGGCTTATTAAACAGGAGTACAGAGGAGAGCCTGACCCTGTCCCTCGCCCCAGCTAAACGAGGCACACACCAAGGAGGACACAAACAGGTACTGTACTGTGTCAATATGTCTGGCGTCCCCACGGCGCCCCCCAGCGTCTGGCCTGGAGCCGAGCAAGATGTGTGCCTCAATGTCACCCTACCGTGCCCCGCCCACATGGAGGCCGGCCTAGAGGCCACACCCCCCCACACTGCATCGCTCGAAGAACTGGTCATCGTTATCAATGACAAACTGGAGAACAGCACGGGTCAGTTTCCTATTGTTTAAGAACAAAACAAACCCTCAACGATCAGCAAACTACATACAATAAATGTAACGGTTGTTCTTAAATATATGTGCATAAATAGAAGTATCTTATCTTGCTAACATGAGGCATTGATATTATACTGTAGTTTAATATAATTGCTGTTGTACACTTTCATTTTAGAATCGCATTTGTATTATGTGGGACAATCTTTCATCCCTCCATCATCTGGTTTCCTAGGTAACGGGATCCACACGCCTCCTCCCGAGCCCACCTCCCCGGTGGTTGCCTCTCCTCCTAGAAGGCAACACTCCATCTCGTACTCCCGCCCCCCTCACCTGGCCAAGACCAGGAAGGGCAGCCGGGCGGGGTCCATCGGCTACACTGCCTTCTCACCCCGCCCCTCACTCTCCCGCCCCTCGCTCTCCCGCCACTCCAGCATTGCCACCAACCCCCCCTTGGACCGCACCAAGGTCAAAGACCACCTCCTATTGGCCGTGCTTGCCTGCTTCTGCCCGGTCTGGCCAATCAACATAGTTGGATTTGTGTACTCCATCATGGTATGAACCAGTTCCTATTTCCACATCTACACCCAGATGGTCCACCTATGATTATTAATTATTAATGATTAAATATAATAAATGTGAACAGATAGCTGTCCCACACGTGTTAGAAATAATGTTAAATAACCGAGGTTTGTGTTTCAGGCAAGGAACAGTCTGGAACAGGGGAACCTAGATGGTGCTGTTCGTCTGGGTCGCGTGGCCAAGATGCTGTCTGTGGTGTCACTGGTGTTGGGAACAGTCATAATCATCGCCTGCATCGTTAACCTGGCCAGTGAGTGTCCCACCCCTGACCTTTGACCTGGCAATTTCCACTGTAATTAAACATGAGAAGCATTAAAGCATCTGTAACTTTTTAACAGAAAATAAATTGCTTAATTTATCCTTGGAGATCAATAAAGTATGATCTTATCTTGACGGCTGTTGTCTGTTGATGGATCATTTCATTAACAATTTGATTTAATTACATTTTTAAGCACCTTACATCTGATGTTCTGGCGTACAGGAAGTGATTTCTTTTTTTTTCACATCACAACTGCATTTTCTCTGTTTACCACAGGGGCACAAAAGTAATAAATGTGTCAATGTTTCTGACAGTCGCAACAAACGCACACAGGCAGGATTTGAATATCCATGTAAAGATATAAGCATTGTCATATTGCAGTATTGTCTTTCTGGTGTGTACTGTATGTGTGATGGTGTGTACTCTGTATTGTGATGTACTAATGTGTATGTTTGTCAGTATGTACTGTGGTACTGAAGTGCTGGTGTGTACCAGAAGGATTTTGATTTAAAATATACATTATTTAGTTGATTTAATTGGTGAAATGTTGTGATGTCATCACTGCGTGACCGCAGTAATAAATGTCAGATACTGTATAAGCTGCCAGATGTCCTGCTACATAACTGTTCTCTGTAAACAATCCGTCAGTCTCCACTTTCATCTAACCCGCCTTCCTTTTCTGTTTTTAGTCAATGTGAAAACCTGAGTTTGATCTGGATGAGACAGCAGGCATCTCCAGTCCGCTGACAGCTCATCTTTTCCCGGATGTGACAGATAAACACCCCCCACCCCACACACACACACACACACACACACATACACACACACACACACACACACACACACACAAACAAACTCTGACGAAGGGAAATTGGACATGACACCTGTAGCTGTGTGAACGATGACTGCCTCGGTTTTCCTCTTAGATCCTGCAGAGTTTCAGTTCATACACTCACCTGGAGACAGGAGAGGGTTCTGTCCATTGACTGGATAAAATCTCACTCTTCCTGGAACACTACACAATACTTTCTTGGTTCTGTGCGTGTCTTTCTTGGAGTGTGAATGCGTGTGTGCGCGCGCTTTAAAACTGAACAATGAGTCCGCAAATGCTGAGCAGATTATGGGAAGTCCTGCAGAAAGCAAAGTTTCACAAAACACAGAAGACAGGAGTATGTTATCTTAACTCTCTTAAGATGCCACAAATCAATAAACCTCTACCTTTTGATAACAATCTTTGTTTAAAAAAAAAAAAGAAAGATGTTTACATATGATTTTGAGGCCGTGCTTATACAAAATGTTGGCAAGATAGAACCCTGATGTCCTTTCAGGCCAAATCCTCAGCAGAATGTCTCCGGTCTGTTCAACCTGTCCTCTGTCCCGAGCGGAATTGAGACATGTAGCACCTACACAAACTGGACAGCTTGTTCTAGAGGAGGTGGAGGCAGGTGTCTGTCTTGTGTGGAAACTTTGTTGCTGGTAAATCAGCACTGGAAAACTGTTTATGGGACATTAAGGCTGAAACTGGTTCACTGTGATCAACACTCACCAAACCCTCGTTCACATCTTGCAATAACCTGTCATTGTGTTGACAAATCTAAAACCTTCTCCTTGTTCATATTTACTGTATTTTTCATTGTGGTAAGACCTACATTGCATATATTAGTATTGTGAGTTATATGATTCTATTGTCGTTAGTTAGGACTGAGTAGTCAAAATATAGATCTGTTACTACTAATAATACTGATAATATTCTTTGTGACTATTGGAATTTGTGGCTTTATAATACCTTTTAAAAGACAAATCACAACACCACAAATACTCAGCAGACTGTACACTTCCTAAAGGTGTTCTTAATAAAGATGGAATGCATGTAATGACTCTTATTAGAGGAACAAATGTTTTAATGTCGCATTGAGTTCAGTGATATTAAACCTGTACTATGTAACAGAGAGATGGCACCTTAGTGCCTTACAACAGGAAGGTCCTGGGTCCTGAGCCAGGAGAGACTCCAAGCCAGCTGTCCAGTCATTCTAACACGGGTTCTGGTCAGAAGAAACTGCTGCCCCAATGGACAGGTGGGCTATGCTTGATTATACAGCAAGTGTACAAGTTATTGGCAAGCACTGAAGTGGCTTTGACTGCAGCCTGCAGTACAGCAGTTGAACACTTGGTGGTGGTGTGGCACTTACAGAACCAGGAAATCTACAGTACAGAAATATATACACACCAATAATTCATCTATGGTAGGAACATATTTTATGAATAAAATAATACCATGAATGTTCACTGTTAGGTCTATTTCTTTCATCATCTTGACATTTTAACTCTTATAATGAAAACACACTATCAACCATCTACAGAGCAAGTCAGCACACAACAGAGAAAGAACAAGACAGCAGAACGAACTAGGTATGTTAAGAGAAGACACATTATTAGGCCGTCAACTTCTACTGTCTGTAAATGGGCCTACTTCAGCCAGTGAGGAGTCAGTGTCACTATGTTGAAACAGAAACATCAATTAAAAATATTTTATTAAAAAGAGGTCTCATCTAGGCTACTGGCAGATTTTTTGTTTAAATGAAATCAGGTTTTAAAAGACGACTTGTCAACGTGACTGCTAAGAAAACCATTTTAACAAAGCAGAACTCTTACATGAAGAAGACTTACACATTTAGCTTTCAGAGAAAAACGTTTTTTCTGCATTTGCATTCCTCCATAAATAAACAACAAATATGCAGATATCTCATACAAACTTCAAACAAATTAATAATTTGAGCTCTTTGCCACCTCATAAAATAAATCCATGACAATAAAACTAACCACTTAAGGAGAGAGAAGATGACCATGGCACAGGTTATTGATTAAATTATGAATATAGATCTATTAGGTTTTAATGAAAGAATAATCCATTTTAGAAAGACAGACAAACCAAAATATGAACTAGGTCCTAGAATTGTTACTTGTTACTAGGTCCTGGTTTTCCAGCGGAGTGTTGATGCAGAAAAATGTCGTGCTTTTCCAAATTATACCAGCTTCAAAACAAATCAGAGACAGGCGAGAGAGATGGCGAGAGATGTTTCTTCTCTTCTTGAAACTGAGCACTCAGAAATATGAAGTGTTTATTATTATCTCCAATGGAGAGGGTTTGACACAATAATATTAAAATAGAAATTCCTTGCTCCAAACATCCACCGTCCACAGTATTCCACTAGCCACGCCCACACTGCCACCAACTGGGTGGAGCCTAGTCCTGCACAGTGGCTCCTGGCAGCTCATTAGTCAGTGTGTGCCAGCGTTCCACTTTCTGCCCTTTGTTTTTCAGACAGTCAATCCAATGCTGCAGGGCATCACCCTGCGAGTGACAGCCCAGAGACACGCCCCCTACAGGACACAGCAGGACACATGTTTAAATAATTTAAAGGTACACAAGGTACACAAAGGACACTTGATTTGTGTCTAAAATGGCCCTTGTGGTTGAAACCAGCATTACAATAATGAATACCTATGAAGTCGTTGGACTTGCCCAGGTCATAGTCCCATACGGTGACCTCCAGTGTTTTGGTGGCCAGTTCTGAAAAGGATATCTCATAGAAAAACTCCTGTATGGCCGAAACAAATAACAGACTATAAACAGAATATAAATAATACAACTTTAATATTAATTAACATCACGCTAGACATTACACTAGGTGTCTCATTTCCTTATCTTTCCTAATCAAAGTTTTAAAGGCTCAAATCAAAATCTTATCAGCAAACAAACACAAACACACTCAGGACTGTGGAGACACACTTGCCATAACTGTACAAAACTGGTCCAACTCTGAACAAATACCTGGTGTCTAGATACGACACAGGTAGTGAGTAGTTTAACATCCAAAAGCAGTGGTTGGTCCAGCAGAGAGCAAAGGCAGAACTACAGTAAGTATAGCTCTACCTATTGGCCCATGCGCACCCTATACATCATACATGAGACATTTTGGTTTGGAAGTGAACCCATACCACTTACTGACTGCAGGGGGTGCCTCAATAGTATATACTAAGAAGTTACAGATTGGACCACAAACACTGGGTATACCTGGTTAAATTCGGGGTTCAGGGTCTTCTTTATTACTGCCGTCTTGTGTTTGGATTTCTTCTTGATGTCTGGTTTTAAGTACCTGCCAGAGAAACATTATGTTTACTTCCGGTTTTACCAGTACAGATGCACATCAACTGGAGAAAAAATATTATGTTGGAGACAAAATGTATAAATTTTCTATAATTTTTAGTTTTAATATTTTATATAGGATTAATAGGACTTTCAATATAATCACATTTTACAATAACCACCACCAAGTGGAACCGTCACAGCTGAACATTGAAGCCAAGCGGGAATGCATTTAGATGTAGTTCTTCTAATCTAGATGCTTGTCTCCAAAACAGAGCAATCAGTCTGAATGAGCGGAAGTCAGAAAATCAGAAAGAAAGTTAATTTATTTTCCGTAACAAGCTCTGGTCGAAAAAGCTATAACTTGTGATGGAGGCGATTTGAAATTTGCATTTATTTGTATTTATGTTTTCGCCATCCAATTTCTTTTGTTTAATTTGATTGAACACTTTTGTTTGTGCTTACGTTTTGACGTAGGGATCAGACAAGCCATTAACATCCATAGCTGCCAAGTGTGCGCAGCGTTTGACGCCAACACACAAACCACCACAGGATTGCTCGCTGCCCACCACAGCCCCCTCACTGCCCGGAGGCAGAAACTGCAAACACAGTAACAGACGACCTCGCTCCTCCAAACTTCTGTGCTGCTCGTTCTCCCACTGAGACAGGGACACAGGGAAAGAGAGAGCGTATGAGAGAATAACAACGTTGTGGTCAATTTCTGGTTCTGACACATCTAAAAAAATAAACAGCTTTCTGGAGGATAATTTCTTGGTTGTTTATTTTAACATGGTGTCACTTCAAAATACTTCAGACAGCTGCTGAACCTACATCATATCTAGAACACGTGACGCATTCTCTCTCACACACACATACACACAAATACTCTCACGCACAAGTCGGCCTGAATGCCATGCCAACCTGTGATGACATCATATGACATCAGTGGAGACAGGAAGTGAGGGAGCAGAGAGGAGGGCAGAGGATGAGTCATGTATGTTATTTATAGGAGGAACACACATGCATCTGTTATCTAGAACACAGAACATAGAACCTCGGGCCACATGTCACTGCCTACTAATGTCAACTACCCCTCTCTCCTCTCCTCATAATCTCACAAAATCTTGTCTTCAGGGCATGTGTGGGTGGAGAGGAGAGAAGAGAAAGTCTCACCTCTCTCAGGTAACAGGATATTCCTCTTAGAGCCGCACTCATGGAAGAGGGAGACGACAGCTTGAGAGAGAGAGAGACTTATTATTCACTGTCTTACACACGCACACAGATGGAAGCATTTTGTAAAACAAATGTAAAAGATTTTTCTGTTTTTTAACTGTTTAATAATACTCTCTCTCTCTCCCTCTCTCCCTCTTTCTCTCCCTCTTTCTCCCTCTCTTTATGTGTGTGTCTAGGTCTTTCAGCTGTACAGGTGGGGCGTGCTCCAGACAAATGTTGAAGTGTTTGCTCTGGTCTGGTTTGACGCGACGCAGTGCCACGCGCGTCTCTCCGATGAACTCGTTGTGTGTCAGCTTGTCTTCATCACACACAGACACCCTGAGAGGCAGACAGCACAGACAGACGGGGGAGAAAGGGGGAAACATCAAATGAAAGCGTAACTCAAACCTTAAATGTAACATTCCACAGTTCTCTTCTTTTCAGAGAAAGAATAATGAATACAGTATGATCTCTTTTAGCTTCATCTAATCTGAACCATCTCATATGTCACAAGTTTTCTGATATGAGACCTTTAATATGATTGTTCTGTAGAAATCTACTGATCTCTCTCTCTCTCTCTCTGGCCAGGCGACTGCTGTCTCTGTGATTTCCCCCGAGAAAGGAAACACTTGTTCCTATTTAAGTCCCACCCCTGCGTGCCTCGCTAAGCTGCTGGGCAACAACAGTTCAAACTGTCAACATGAAACACCCTGCAGAGACTGACCTCAATATGTCACCCAGGAGGAGAAGAGAGGAGAGGATGAATTAGTGGATTTATGGGAGTGTGACCGACAGTATACCGTAGTGTCTTGCGATACATGTCTTCCTCTGTGATTCCACAGTAGGTGAGCGTCTCGTTCCAGACAGGGTTCAGGGAGTTGCGCACTACAGAGGTCTTCAGCTTGTTGGCCTGGTACAGCACACACACACACATATACACTTTACAGGTACACCTGTCCACCTGCTGGTTAGTGCAAACATCTAATCAGCCAATCACGTGGCAGCAGCTCAATGCATATAAGCATACAGACACAGTTGTTGTTCAGACCAAATGTGATCTAAGGGACTTTGACCATGTAATGATGGTTAGTGCCAGACAGGGTGGTTTGAGTTATTCAGAACCTGCTGATCTCCTGGGATCTTCACACCCAACAGTCTCTCTTCAGAGGTCAGAGGAGAATAGCCAGACGTGTTCAAGGTGATGTGGAGGAGAGAGTACCTTAAATAACCGTGCATTACAACAGTGGTATGCAGAAGAGCATCTCTGTACCCAAAGCACAATGAACATTGATGTGGAAGGGCTACAGCAGCAGAAGACCATAGTGGTTTTACTCCATTGGCCACTTGATTAGGACAAAGGTGTACCTAATAATGTTATCACTGAGTTTAGATCTAGGTTTCAATCAGGTGTGATACCTGATTGAAACCTATAGCAGAACATGAGACCTCTTGTTTTCTGTGATTCTGTGGGATACGTATAGACATTAATACAATAAACAAATAAAAACAGCCCTAACAGTACTAAGTTTTGTGTGTGTGTGTGTGTGTGTGTGTGTGTGTGTGTGTGTGTGAACCCACCTTGCAGGCACCTGGCAGGAGGTGTAACTTTACGTAGGGATCAGAGAGACCGTTAAAATCCATCGGCTTCAAGCCCTGAGAGACAGACGTGCAGGCAGACAGACTCAAATCTTTTTCTTGTTAAATTTCCATGTTGACGGTTACATACAGACTATTGTGTGTCTGTCCGTTGTATACTATTTGTTTAGTTTTACTGGCGTTATGTAATAATACCCTAGCAGCACTGCTCACCTGCAAGTTAATAAAATAAAACTCAACTGTACTGAACTGATATAGGTGGAAAGCAGAGTATACATTTTCTTCTGAATTGCTTCTAATATGAATTTTTCTTATTTATCATTATATAAACAGCCAAAGTAATGTCTGAGAAAGGGTGTTATTTATGAGACAGTTTGAATATTTGAATAATAAATGAAATAAGAATATATCCCTATTTCTTTTAACCTATATACAAACTTTGTATATAGATTAGATATCTGACCTTAGCTCTCAACACGGTGCAGTGTAGGGAGCTGGTGGCCTTCTCATAGAGCAGGTCAAACTCCAATGTTCCCAACGAAGCTGAAAGATAAAACAATCACATACATCTTAATCATGTCTATATATTCCATAACAGTCTGGGAGAAAGATTTACCAGATACCTAAAGACATATAGATGCAGATTCCCAGAAGGCTTTTTGATACAGTGCTCACATGGTAGACTGCTGTTCTAAAGGTTTTCATGGTAAATCTGACTTTCCATTGCTGGAAGTTCACACTGTTCTTCACTGGGGTAATGTTAATGAGCTGGCTATCTACAGGTTCCTTATGTTTGACCCCATAGTTTTCTCATTTTGACCCAATTATTTTTCTGCATGTGTTTGTGGTCCATCAAAATTTAAACCAAGACCAGGTTGCTGCAAGATTTGAGAGCTTTTTATTTAAAACAGATCAGAAACTATCCAGAACAGGTGCAAGGGCATCATAGCTTTTAGGTTTCTTTCTCTGCTATTACCGAAACCCTTTTATGGGTCGCTATATTCGTTAAATTAGCAAGACAAGTTCCACATCATTGTTCATGATTATAATGATACTATTATTATTAATATTGGTTGGGACATGTTTCTACCGTCCCTATCCAAACCTACGCCTACGATATGGTGCTACATTAGTGTTGCATTCCCACCTCAAGTGACAATTTAATGAATGAATGAAGAGGTTTAATTCTGGATTGTTCTTTACTGTATTATGGTGTTTCCGGTATTGTTCTCAAACAGATCGGAGGGGTATTTCATGAGCATAGTTTAGGCTGTAAGTTATGTTTAAAATTTCTTATATAGAATCTTTAAATCTCTGTTAAAACCATTTTAATAAGCCAGCTAGAGAAGATGCTAGCTTGGTTTCCATGACAATTAGCAAAAACTAGCCTGGTCGGGAGCAGGCTAGATGGGTCCAAGCCATGGATGTATGATAAAAACTGGATATGGCACTCAAAAATGGCAGCCATTCATTTAATCTTAAAGTGCTCCCAGACTGCATGCAGCATGCATGGGTGGAGCTTAAGTGTCCCGACTTCAATACTTGAAACCTGCTCAGCCAGAGCATACGATGGAGAATGCTTCTTGGGGGACCAGCACAGAGCATCGCATTAGTGTCTTCTGTGCCTATCACATGTCCGCAAATCCATGCTCATGCCCTGTTGTGACGTCACATAAAACAACAAGCTCTAGGTGACTTCTATAAAAAATCAAACTCACTAAAATTATATTTCATAATATAACGGATCGTTTTTGCATGAGTGAGGTCTTCAAGGAACATTTATAATCATTTTTAGAGGCGTGTGTTTTTTAACGGCCATCAATGGGAAATTCGTTTTTTGAGCAGTACAGCTCATTGGCTGCAGTACCAACATTGGCCACCATACCAGCTAGGGAGCAAGTCTCTCTTCCTGCTCCTAGGGGCTTGGTCGTGTGCGCTGGCTGAGCAGGTTTCGTTTAAATTAATTGCCATATCCAGTTCTTATAATACATCCATAAGGTTCCTGAAATAGAAATAAGGGAAAGCAATGAATTATAGGTCTATAAATACAATATGCACAATTTTCTTACATTCGATTTATTTAATTGGATATGCAATTATTGCAACATAACTTACGCATGCGTCGCTCATTTTATTAATACACATCATTGAGCAAGATTCCTAACCCCTACATGCTCCTTAAATTGTAATTATACTCACTGTTAAGTCGTGATTTATGATTACACATCCAATTGAGGGAGACAATACAATTTTCAAACTTATGTCAAGCTTTGGAATGATAATATATTAACTTTATGTGCCTGTTTCTGTTACAATATTCTACAAAGAGTTCCTCGCTTGTAAACGAACAGCATGTCATTTTTTGATACTTGTATATGCAACATTCCTTTACATGTTCGAATGTCGGAATGTTGGGAGAATTACACCAATATCCAAATATTGAAAGTGTGCAAGTAAATCCACTGGCGAAACCTCATTTGAATTAGTCAGGCTGGATTAGCTTCAGTTGCACCTGTTAAGCTCCAATTGCAACTTGGAGCTTATGAAAGCCACACTATTTTAAGCGTTACTTATTTCTAGCCAAGTTCGATGATGATCCGCATGGCAGTGGATCTTGGCATTTGGCCAATCAGAGATGATCAGTACTAAAAGCACCGCCTCAATAGTTCCAGAACCAGAAAAAATTACAGCCTCAGGAGAAACTAAAAGTGGTTCCATAAGCAAAATCGGCTTAGCTCCGACAGAGCAAAAGGGTATTATGTTTTTACAGCCTGACTAGAAGTTCTGAATTGTCATTGAAACAGACATACTGTTGTCATCGCTGTCGCAGCTGTCCACGTCGACCGACGTCTCCACGCTGCTCATCAACGACAGCGAAGCCCCACCTCCTGGCGGTAACGGAGGCAACAACAGGCCTACACCCCCTCCTCCTGCTGCCCTGCCCGCCTGAGGGCTGAGGCTGCCGGGGCTGGTCAGTGTTGGACCTGGGCCAGGTGAGAGGGGCTCGGAGAGCGAGGATGTCGGGGAGAGGCGAGGGAAGTAGGCAGAGATCTGACGTATTGGACGGATCGGACCGGGACAGACGTCTATCGCCATGTGCTCCTGGATGGTTATCCCCAAACGCTTCCCCTTCCTGACCGTCATAGAACTGGGGGGAGAGAGAGAGAGAGAGAGAGAGAGAGGGTGTATCGGAGCAGAAACATTATTATAAACCTCCAATATGTAGACTCCTAAGGTTACGTCCTACAGTCTGTAAAGTCTCTCATGTATGATGTCACCACCCCAGTGGAGGCACTATATTCTGTTTAGTTCTGCCTGTTCTCTCTGGTGGACCAACCACTGCTGTTGCCTAGACACCAGATTATATAATGTCAAATTAAAAAGTTACAGACTAAACCTTTAAACCAGTACAGCCACCATCCTGAGGATGAGGTGTTGGGATCATGTTGGAGGTCTGGTCAGAGTTGATGTTTTGAACTAAACAGTATCATTGGATTCTGCATAGTTACAGCAGGTCTGGAATATATCCCAGTGACATGTCTTCACATATCACACATGCACTCTATGTCTGCGTGCGTGTGTGTGTGTGAGAAAGGCAAGTGATAGACAGTGTGTTTTATGTAAATCTCCTGTAAAAGTCCTGTCCAAGCGGAAACAACACTGCTGCTGCTGCTGTGTGTGTGTGTGTGTTATCTAAAGGCGCTTGACAATACAGCTCTGACGGACAGCTAATTATGGGCTGGCTGGTTGCTAGGGGAGGAGCTGGAAGACAACATTGTCTCTGCGAGGTGGGAGACAATTTGACCACCGGGAGTGTGTGTGTGTCTGTGTGCGAGTGCGTGCGAGTGCTTGTGTGTGCGCGTGCGAGTGCGTGCGTGCGTGTGTTCCTAAAATAAAAGCGCAGCGGTGGGAGGAATAGGAAATGTTTCCCAGAGTTGCTGTTTTAGACGGCAGATTTTCCAAACAGAAGATCATATTAATAAAATTGGAATAATGGAATATCTACATAGGTGTATAGAGGCCCATTTTCAGCAACCATCACTGGTGGTAAAGTGAGGGATTTGTACAGGGTAAAAGGGATCTTGAAGAAGGAAGGCTATCACTCCATTTTGCAACACCATGCCATACCCTGTGAACGGCACTTGACTGGTGTTTTCTTGGCAATTTCTTACATGCATTAGCCTTCATTTCTCAGAACAAGAATAGACTGACGAGTTTCAGAAGAAAGTTCTTTGTTTCTGGCCATTTTGAGCCTGTAATCGAACCCACAAATGCTGATGCTTCAGATACTCAACTAGTCTAAAGAAGACCAGTTTTATTGCTTCTTTATATGTGCTAAAATAGTTGCAAAAGGGTTTTCTAATGATCAATTTGCCTTTTTAAAATAACGTGCCACTGGAACACAGGAGTGAGGGTTGCTGAAAATAGGCCTCTGTACGCTTATGTAGATATTCCATTAAATATCAGCCATTTCCAGCTACAATAGTAATTTAGAACATTAACAATGTCCACACTTTCTGATAAATTTGGACAAAACATTTTCTGGGAATTTTCTGTGAACTGAATACATTTCTTTGTGAAAAAACATGAAATAATTTGAATGTCCAAATCAATGATTGTGTAAATGAATCCTTAGAATAAACACGGTCTCCTCTGTATTTCTGACGGTCAAACCGGTTGCCTGATGTTTGACACAAGCTGGACTGAGATGAAACAAAACATGGCCATCTTCGCTTTGACAACAGCCATTTTGGTTCCAGTGAACGTCAGAAAGTTAATGAGGAGAAGGGTAAACAATTAATCATAACAGCATCTGTAATAGTCGTGTGTAAACTGGTCAGATGAGAAAAACTGATCATAACACCAGTGTCTTGAAAAGACAAATGCAATCTGATATGACACATCAAAACACTGAAACACAAACATGCTTGCTGGCATTGTGGGATACAATGCAAATTGAATCAGATTAATAATCCCAGTACAACTCCAATCAGTTATATCCCATTATATAGAAATATTCAGTAATATTCCAAAATGCTCCACAATATTCCATAATGCACAATGTCCTTTGACCTTTGACCTGGCTCAACTGGCCATGGCAGCTGTCTCACAAGGCAGGAGTTACACATCCTGGGCTATCATAGAGTGTGTGTGTTTGTGTGTGTGTGTTGTAGATCTGTATTGCAACACGCACCTCCTCCTCCTATGCTTTCACTTTAAATTAGGGTCACACATACGCAGCTGTGTTATCTCTATTGAGTCGTCAGCTGAATGTAAATTCTGACTGTGGCGTCTTAATGCTGTACTGTGTGTGTGTGTGTGTGTGTGAGAGAGAGGGGGATCTTAAAAACGTTTTTTTTAAAGAGTAAAAAATTAGGAGAGAAGAGTGGAGAGACAGCAGCAGCCATGCAAGATAAGAGTGTTCCTACCTCTGAGATGGAGGGACGAGCTGAAGAATCCTGCCGACGACAACAGGTGGAGCGAGGGAGCAGAGACAAAAGGAGAAATAGAGCAGGAAGGAGGAGGGAGGTCTTCTGAAATGCAGGAGAGAGAGAGAGAGAGAGAGAGAGAGAGGGAGGGGGCATTCCTTGACAGTCTCTTGCGTGTGGCTTTCCTGACATCTTCCATCTCTATGTCTGTTCAACAGAGTGTGTGTGTGTTTGTGGAGGAATCATTGTATTTCTGCTGTAATTGGTGTTTTTCACCAGACATTCTGCATACATTAACTCTTGTTCACAGTAGATGCACAATTTATTCATCCTCCACTGACTTCCATTTATTCCTAAAAAACACACTTGTTTCTAAAGCTGACCCCTCATTTCAACCTCCAACTGTCACATTGGACCTTATCTCTTTAAGCCAAACATTCTGTTGCAGTTAGTGTCGTTTGTCAACATGCCCTAACTTGATTAGCTATCTGACTGAGATGAATGGTTACAATCCAGATCCAGATATGATGTCACACCTGGGGCCAAATCTGACTGGCTTTTTTTTAAACAATTATTTATTCAGAAAGGAATTTTGGATTATTTACACGTTACACAGATTTCTGAATTGGTCCAGTCCTCTTAGGTGCATCCCTACTGTAGCTACCTATCAATCTAACTACATAATTGGTTATATGGCTAGCAAACTTAAAGCAGAGGTGTGTGTTGTGAAGCCTCTAACTATACTGTCATTTAGATGTATATTTCATCTCCACATACTGTCAGAGTTGTTCAGCCTCAAAGAGTAGAGATATTCTGAGCATCATTAAAATCATACACACATTTAGTTGTTTGTGCGTGTCGTAAGGAACACACCGAGGGTGATGAAGTCAGACCTAAAAATGGAAACAAAACAAACTATAAGCAGTATTAGATGTGGTTGTACTGGTCAGCTTCCAGTAATCCCAGGACAATAAGGTCATCTTAGTAAATCACTGTCGACTGAAATCTCCTGTGATTATACAAGACGAGATCTGTATGTGTGTTTGTATAATACGGTGCAAATGTGATCAAAGTCACACCAGAAAGTACTTTTGGATAAAACTGAATGTACTGTCTGTTTGGACAGAAATACATTTAAAGTAGGCCCTATTAATTCATACTTTCATTTGTTAAAACTACATTTTATATACTGTAAAGACTCCTGATGTTTACAGTATTTCTTAACAGTTGGTCTATAATCAGATATAAATTAAAGACCTGACCTGAGAGAAAGCAGGCTTTCTTAAGAAATGTTATTCATTGGTTTTGAAAGGCCTTTGTTAAGACCTGCCAGCCAGGCAACTGAGGAAATAGTAAATCTATGCAGTTTACCCAATACACCAGTCAGTACAGCACTACATGTCCCAGGGTGCATCAGAGCTGTCACGTTGGCCCATTAAGTTAACCAGTCATTAATCTCTATAAAAAGATAGCTGATAGGTTCCGAGATTGACCAGTCACACGCATATTGACTGGGGTCCAACCAGTAGGGATGGGTTGGATGAGGTAGGCAGGTCTTAGTTGTAAATGGTCCAGAAGGAATAAATGAAATGTGAAAGTATTTAAGTATGTGTTTGGATGTTGATCTGATATCGGATCTGATATTTAACATAACGTGGATTCTCTTTTGTCCACACATAATGTGCATTATAAGATGGCTCTCTCACACAGCAGTCAAAATGTTTATGATTCCTGACAGCTCACGTGACTTCCTGATCGCACCTCCACAATCTCATTGAGCCTCACCAGAAAAACACACCACCCTGTGGACAGTTACATTTCTATTTACAGCATTTAGCA
This sequence comes from Percopsis transmontana, assembly GCA_025447815.1. Lineage (NCBI taxonomy): Eukaryota > Metazoa > Chordata > Actinopteri > Percopsiformes > Percopsidae > Percopsis > Percopsis transmontana. Next base: position 3,613 of record JAOEHI010008587.1, on the reverse strand, counting down.
GACGCCTTTATCCAAAACGATTTACAATTAGTACATTTTTCAATAGCTAAATAGGTCATACACCAGTTATTGTAAGCAAACAAAAAAGGGATAGAGACAGAAGATAAAGAATTGTGCTATGAGGTAGAGAGGTCAGTTGCCAAAGTACCACGGTGGATTCTGAAGAGGTGGGTCTTCAGTATCTTGTAGAAGATGGGTAGTGACTCTGCTGTCCTGACTGCTGCAGGGAGCTCATTCCACCATTGTGGCACCATGACAGAAAAGGGGCAGTGAAGGTCTCGGAAGAAAGGGGTTACATGGGAGATCTTGGGTTGGTTGAATACCAGACATGCTGCGGCGTTTCGAACGCGTTGTAAGGGTCTGGTAGCTGCACCACTTCTCTTGTGAGGAACGCACTTATCCTTCTGATGTTGTAGAGGGAGAAACTGCGGCACGGATTGTTGCGGCGATGTTGGTAGCACTGGACAGTTGGTTGTCTAGGATCACTTTGAGATTTTTCACAGTTTGAGAGGAGGACACTGTGGTGTCGTCTAGGGTTATGGACAGGTCCACATGAGGACAGTCTTTCCCCAGAAGGTAGAGTAGCTCGGTATCGAGGTTGAGCTTAAGGTGATCCAAACACATCCAAGCACTGATGTCAGCGAGTTGCGATCTGTGTGTTAGATGGAGGGTAGAAGAGGTAGAGTTGGGTGTCGTCAGCATAGCATAGTAGGAGAATCCGTGTGATACAGAGTTTAGGGAGGTGGTGTATAAGAAGAGTAAGGGTCCTAAAATAGATCCTTGAGGGACACCACTGTTAAGGGACAGGTGTCGGCTGCGGTGCTGCCATGAGATGCATCGATCTCTTGCCATGGAGATAATGTTGCATATCATTATAGTCCTGAGAGTGGTGTGTTGACTAATGATGAGGTACCCCGGTCCTGACCAGCTGTTGTCCCTGGTGCCAGTTGCTGTAGAAACAGGCAGGATGACACACCCCCACGCTACAGGATTCCGGGGTGCCATAGCTACCTCGCACTTCACAGCATACGCTGCTCAGCGCCGGTCAATCACGTATTGGAGGTTAGGCCTTAATAACGAGGCTTGTCCAATCACCAGGAGCTTCGTGCAGGGGCGGGGCTTTGCGGTGGAGGACACAGAGCTAGACTGGGACTACTTCTGTGACAAATGGCAGTGGTACAAGCACAAGGAGTTATGGGATGGAACATGTGGTGGGATTAGTCGTTTAGTAGAAAATTTTGCAGCATTTTCAAAAGAAATATAATGTAAGTAATGTAAAGTAAGTAAATAATGTAGTCTATTCTAAATGATACAGGGTATATTTTGATTTTACATTTCATTGAATTATATCTTTTATACCTAGGTGAAATTTTATACAATGATCCTTTAAAAAAGAGCAGCCATTTTGATGATGTTGTAGATGGTGTGTTTTCAGGTACCTGGACTTGAGCGGCCTCTCTAACAGAATGGGGCTCGTGGTCTGGCTGGCCCCCTACAGCCCTGCGGAGCGGGACAAGGCCTATAAGAGCTTCAGCCTGTCTGGGTATGTGGGCGGGGTGCAGTGGACACGACGCCCCAATGATTGCCCTTGATGCTCTACTGGGGGCAGGGCAAAACTGGGCGGAGCTTATGAGCAGAGCGGCCTTCCGTGGTGGTCAGAGGTCAATGTGTTTACAACATGTAAATGTTTAAGACACATCCATGTGTAACATAGTCTAGTGGTCTAGGTGTTGGACTCCCAGCTTGAAGGTCATGGGTTTAAGACCCAGAGTTGGCCTACCTGTAAGCATCATCCTCATCATCCTTGAGCAAGATGCCTAACCCCTATCTGCTCTATGTAATAGCATAATCATCATCATCATGTAATTGTAAGTCGCTTCGGATAAAGGCGTCTGCTAAATGATGTAGTATTCATATTAAGGCAATATAAGTACAAACCATGTATCCTAGAAGTACTAAACCACTTGATTCTAGTAAATTCAACTGTGCATTTGGTAAGTATGTCTATATTGACATGGTTAACACTTTAATAATGTTCCCTTTTGGTTTGACTGCTGCCTTCTGTTGGGGTCTCCTCTACGGTACTGAGCGGGTCCCCAAAATACTACACCCATCTGCAATACCAGGAATGCCTCCAGCTCAGCGGAGAGAAACTGTACGCCCCGTCACACAAGTGCCACCTCGCCTTGCTGGTCTCACAAAGGAAAAATGACAGCTGGTGATGACACTGATCGATGTCACGCAGCCTGCAGGAACATCCGAATGTCCTAGTGACCCAGAACTGTCCTGTCCCAGCACAACATGCCGGAATTACAAGCCTGGAGTGGGGAAAGGGCGCCAGCTATGGTTAAATAAGAGACATCACAAGGATACCACATTCTATGTTTCTTTTGGTTGATTCATTAAAATAACTTTAATTAGATAATTGTTTTAGGACATTAGGAATTTACTTCACTTTACTTTGAATGTTTCTACTTCAAAATTATGTCAAATGCTCGGGAGGTAATTTATGAATAAGAAAGTGTAGATGGTGGCACTATAGTCTAGTGGTCTAGGTGTTGGATTTCCAGCCAGAAGGTTGTGGGTCAAAGCCCCAGAGTTGGCCAACCTGTAAGCATCCTTGAGCAAGATGCCTAACCCCTATCTGCTCCATGTAATAGCACCATACAATTGTAAGTCGCTTTGGATAAAAGTGTAGCTGTATGGAAAGCCTGATGTACAGTGGACATTAGAGCTCAATGCACTGCAACTTCAAAAAACAACATTTAAGAAAACGTAAATTTGACAACACATGCACAGCATTTAGAAAACACGTTGCAAATTCAGACAACACATTACACATTAAAGAAACGCGCTGCACAAACACAATTAAAGTATTTGCAGAGGACACTTAAAAGTGATGAACACATCTGGAGACTTGCCACGGTTTGTGACTCATGACAAATTTTCCAACACCACTGACAGATCGCCAACTTCATGAGCGGAATATGTCTACAGTATGAGTTGCAGTGCATTGAGCTCTCAGTGCCACGGTATTATAAACACCTTCCTTTATCATGTAAAGTTGTCCTAAAGGTTGTTAAATGTGTATATTACCATTACTCTGTAGATTTTATCAGCTATATGCTGTGCCTTGGTCTGTCTAAAACACCTTTGCAGAAATATTCTAATAAATCCAACACGTCTAAGTTGAGTTGAGAACTTTATTTTTTTTTGTTTTGTTTTAATGGGTTTTTTTGTGCATTTTTTATTATTTATAATTCAGTGTGAGAGAGGACAGGGGAGAGAACAGTTTCACTTGGGTAAAAAGTAAAAAAAAAATAAGGAAAAAAAGGGGGAAAAAAAATCCTCATTGGGCTGCTGTTTGCTGGACAGTTTCTCTCCATTCTTTAAACAGAGCAGTGCACCTGAGGCGCCCATGTTGGAAGGTTAAGAGTTGCTGATGATATCATGGTCTGTGTCTCTGCATGGTCCAATCAGGTGGGAAGAGGGGCAGAACCCCCAGGGAGCATTGGACTCAGTTTCCTGCTGGGTGGAAGGGGGAGGGGTGTGTCTGGACCTGCATCGCTGTGGAAAGAAAAATAACATTTGGGTAATTAAGTAATAGTTAAAA